>JAAAKG020103526.1:0-15777 GCA_010014905.2 Druon quercuslanigerum | reverse complement strand
GTCGAACCTTAAATGTGTAGACTTTAATGTGTAGACTCGACGTTTTCGCTTAATGTGTAGAGTTCATATAATGTGTAAGTATCGATGTGTGTAGTATCGACCGGGTCCCATTTGATTTATTAATAAATTCTTAAATTATTATATTTATTTGTTTATTTATTCTTAAGGAAGTTTTTTCTTCATGAATTAAACACAAAGGGTTAATTTTCTCACTCGAAAGTTAAAATTTCAATTAACCAGAAATTTTGAATTGATTTTAAATTAATAAAAGTTGAACTTATCCGAAAAGAAGAATTTGCAACACAGCAGCTTATACATTAACTTAACCTAATTAATTTTTACGTGATTTTTCTTGCCAAAAAAGTCTCCTTTTTATCAAATAAAACTGCTTTTCTTCAAAATAGTATAGGATGATGTAGATTAATTATCTAACAAAAAAAAAAGAATTTCTTACAAAATAGTTACAATTTTAAAGAAATGTATTAATATCCATCCCAAATGGATTAATTTATCAAAAAAATTAATTTTCTGCCAAAAAGAATATTTTCAACAAAAAATATACATTATTCAAAAGAGAGTTCTATTTTTAACCAAAAAAGATACATTTATAACGAGAAATATAATTATAGATGTTTTAACTAAAAAGTGACTTTACTTTTAAATCAAAAAGAGTTTAATTCATAATAAAAAAAGATTTTTTAACAATGAATTTAAATCCTTAACCAAAAATCTTCTACCAAAAGAGATGATTTTTTAAGAGCCCATAATCCTGCATGAATTTTTCCCAAAATTTTGGAGAAATATTTAAAAATAAAAATAATTAACTCTGAAATCTTACAGATTCTTTTAGAAATTTTTAGAAATCTTTTGCAATTTTTTTTATTGCAACATTATTTTATATTTCCTATAAATTTGATAGAATATACCTTTTTAGGTTTTAATTATTTTTGTATCTTTTTTAATCTTCTAAATATCTCTTAAAATCACTTACTCACACCTTTGAAATGCATTCAAACCTTTTTCATTTTTTTTATTTTAAATTAATAAAAGATAAACTTATCCGGAAAGAAGAATTTGTAAAACAGTAGCTAGATCATCAACTTAAACTTGTTAATTTTTACTAAATTGTATTTTTTGCCAAAAAAAGACTACTTTTTATCAGATGAAACTAATTTTCTACAAAATAGTATAGGATGATGTAGATTAATCTTTTAACATAAACATGCGAATTTCTTACGAAATAGTTACAATTTTAAACAAAGGTATTAATTTGCAATCTTAATGGATTAATTTATTGAAAAAATTTGAATTTCTGCTAAAAAGACGCTTTTTAACAAAATTAATACATTATTCACAAAAGGGTTCTATTTTTAAACAAAAAAGTAAAATTTATGTCGAGAAATGCAATTATATATATTTTAACTAAAAAATGATTTTACATGAAATCAAAAAGAATTTATTTTACAATAAACAAAGAATTTTCAACAAAGTATTTAAATCCACAACCAAAAGAGATAAAATTTATACCAAACGAGATGATTATTTTAAGAGCCTGTAATCTGAAATGAATTTTTGCCAAAATTTTGGAGAAATATTTTTAAATAAAAAAATTGACTCTGATATTTTAGTTTCTCTTCAAAATTTTTAGAAATCTTTTGCAATTTTTTTGAATGAAAAATAATTTCAAGTTTCCCAGGAATTTGGTGGAATATATCTTTTTAGGTTTTAATTATTTTTGTAACTTTTTTAATCATCTAAATATATCTTAAACTTTGTTAAACTCCTTCTTAAATTTCCTAATATCGCTGAATTGAAAAATGTTGATTAAAAATCTGAGAAATCCTTTTTTTAAATTTCAGTATATTATTCGAAATGTATTTAAAACTTTTTCAGTTTTTTCTTAAAACTAGTTTTTCAAAAAAACAAATCATCCACAATGCTCACAGGAATCATAAATATAATGTATTTTTAATCTTTATAATCTTCAAAAATCTACATTTTGTATAAAACTTCTTGAAATCTTCACATATTTCAAATACTTTGAAAATATTTTTAAAGCTTGTAAATATTATTTAAAGCTATTTAGTGTTTGCTTTAATCTCTTCTAAATTATTTTATTTTATATTTTAGGAAATTATTTCAAATGTCTTGAAATCGTGTTTAAGTTTTCTTTTTTTTCTTGAAACCTTTCAAAACTCCTGAAAGCTTCTTTTTTAAATTTTTAAAACTCTACATTCTATTTTGATTTTTTTTTTAATATTCTCAAAATTAAACCAGAATCTTAAACAAAACTAAAATTCTGCAAAACTAAAAAAAATAGTTAAAAATATTCCATAATGTTTTTCAAGATGTTTTAAAAACTAAAAACTTTAAACTAATCTTTTTTAAGAACCCCTAGTATTTATTTTTAAAGACAGGAGTTTTTTTTAAACAAGCAGTTGAATTCACAAAAAAAAAAGAATTTTAAAACAAAATATTTATAATTTGATTTTAAATTAATAACAGTTGAACTTATCTGGAAAGAAGAATTTGTAAAACAGTAGATTAATCATCAACTTAAAGTTATTAATATTTACCTAATTTTAGTTTTTGCCAAAAAGTCTACTTTTTTATCAAATGAAACTAATTTTCTACAAAATAGTAGAGGTTCATGCAGATTAATTTTCTAACAAAAAAAAAACGAATTTCTTACGAAATAGTTAGAATTTTAACCAAAGGTATTAATTTTCAACCTGAATGGATTAATTTATTAAAAAAATTAAATATCTGCCAAAAAAAAGATTTTTAACACAATATCTACATTATTCGCAAAATAGTTCTATTTTTAACCAAAAAAAGGTAAATTTATAACGATAAATATAATTATAGATATTTTTTTTACTAAGAATCAAAACGAATTTAATTTACAATAAAAAAAAATTCAACAAATAATTTGAATCCACAACCAAAACAGATAAAATTTCTACCAAGAGAGTTGATTTTTTCAAGAGCCCGTAATCTGACATGAATTTTTTCCAAAATTTTTGAAAAATATTTCACAGTAAAAATAATTGACTCTGAAATCTTACAGTTTCTCTTAGAAATTTTTAGAAATCTTTTAAAATTTTGTTGAGTGGAAAATGATTTTAATTTTCCCAGAAATTTCATAGAATATATCTTTTTAGGTTTTAATTCTTTTTGTATCTTTTTTAATTTTTCAAATATCTCTTAAACTTACTTAGACTCTTTCTAAAATTTCCTAATATAGCTCAATTGAAAAAATGTTGATTTAATATCTAACAAATCTCTTTTTGAAATTTCAGTAAATCTTTTTTCAATTTTTTTGATTTTAAATTAATAAAAGTTAAACTAATCCGGAAAAAAAGAATTTGTAAAAAAGTAGCTTGATCATCAACTTAACCTTGTTAATTTTTACTTAATTGTGTTTTTTGCCAAAAAAATCTACTTTTTTATCAGATGACACTAATTTTCTACAAAATAGTATAGGATCATGCAGATTAATTTTCTAACAAAACAATGCGAATTTCTTACGAAATAGTTACAATTTTTAAGAAAGTTGTTAATTTGCAACCTAAATGGATTAATTTATTGAAAAAATTAATTTTCTGCCAAAAAGAAGATTTTTAACAAATTATCTACATTATTCACAAAATAGTTCTATTTTTGAGAAAAAAGTAAATTTATAACGAAAAAAATAATTATGGATTTTTTATTTGACTTGAAATCAAAAAGAATTTAATTTATAATAAAAAATTTTTTATCAAAGAATTTAAATCCACACCAAAACAGATAAAATTTCCACCAAAAAAGAGATGATTTTTTCAATAGCCCGTAATCCGACATGAATTTTTCCCAAAATTTTTGAGAAATATTTCACAATAAAAATAATTAACTCTGAAATCTTACAGTTTCTCTTAGAAATTGTTAGAAATATTTTTAAATTTTTTTGAGTGGAAAATCATTTTAATTTTCCCATGAATTTGGTGGAATATATCTTTTTAGGTTTTAATTATTTTTTTATCTTTTTAAATCTTCTAAATATCTCTTAAACTTACTTAAACTCTTTCTAAAATTTCCCTATATAGCTTAATTGAAAAATGTTAATTTAAAATCTGAAAAATAATTTTTTGAGATTTCATTAAATCCTTTAAAACGTATTTCAACCTTTTTCAATTTTTTCTTAAAAGTAGTTTTTCCAAAAAAATAATTAAATAATGGACAATTCTCACAGGAATCATAAAAAAATGTATTCTATTGAAACTTTTTCAAGCTCTTAAAAAACATACTTTTTTTTAATCTTCAAAAATCTACATTTTGTATTTTGATTTTTTAAGATATTCTCAAAGTTAAACAAGAATCCTAAACAAAGCTAAAATCTGCAAAATTAAAAAAAAAGTTTAAAATATTCCATATTGCTTTCAAAGATGTTTTAAAAACTGAAAACTTTGAACTAATCTTTTTTAAAAGCACCTAATATTTATTTTTAAAGATATGAGTTTATTTTTTAAGCAAGTAATTGAATTCACAAAAACAATAATTTTAAAATAAAATATTTTATAGTTAAAATTTTAATTAAACCAAACGAAAGGGTTCAATTGTGAACCAAAAGATACTATATTTAATCAAGTTTTCTTAATTGTAAGTCAGAGAGCCAAATTTCTACAAAATAATTACATTTTTAATCTGTAAAATTGAGTTTTCATATAAGAAGTTAATTTTTAACAACAAAAAAAAAAGAAAATAAGTTTGTAAAAAAATAAGATATCGCATATTATACGAAGATAATGCGCCCATAAAAGATGCTACAAAGTTTGATTCCTAACGAGAAAAAGAGATCGTAATTTACCATTTCATAAATTTTAATCTACCACGAAGATAATGTCATGTAATTAAAATTTACTTCAGTATCTAGTCGAGAAGAAATTTTCTCAGTAATTTAATTTTTCCAAAAGTTTTCTTTGTTAAATTCTTGACATTTCAAGATATTAAAATTATTTTTGTGACAAACGAATTTTTTAACAAAGTGGTTAAACTTTGAACCAAGTTTTTGATTTTTATACTAAAAAAAGAATAATTTCTTAACAGGAAATGCATTGTAAATTGTTACAAAAATATTTCGCTCCTAATTTTCAATGTTGCTACGGTTTATGGAAAAACATTTTTTATTTTTCAATTTTTTTATTTAAGAGGTCTATAGATATATTTTTTCCTTCGAATAAATATGTAAGAATAAATTCCTGGCTCTTTAACTTCAAATAATTATATTAAGAAAAATAAACAAACAAAAATTAATTTATAGTAAAACAGAATAATCTAGTTTTTCAGGAAATCAAAATTATGTTAAAAATGATTAACAATGTCTTATTTTAGGAATTGACGTGATAAATAGTTTTTCCTAGTTCGATTTTTTTAAATGAAAAATTATTGTTATTCTAATCAATCGAACCAGATTCAAAACTAAAAAAAAAACATTTTGCGTTTTCACACATTTGTGTTAAAAATGCACGATTTAAAAAAATATATTATTTATATCATTGAGGATTCATTATTTCAGGGTAAAAGAATCATTGTTCTTTGATAGAAAATTGATTTGTTAACTAAAAATTAATCTATTCCAGTTACAAAGTAATTATTTCAGTTGAAAATTCAGGCTGAATGATTAAAAACTTTAATATTTAAAAAAAAACTTAATCTTTTCCTGTTATTGATTTTTTTTAAGTTTATCTCTTTGTTTGAAAATTAATTGTTGATACTTTTGAGTTAAAAATTTACCTGCTAGAGTAAAAATGTAACTATTTGGTTAATAATTAATTTTTTTACAAACTAATAAATTTCCTTGAGATTTTACATTTCCTGGTAAAAATTAATCTTTTTGGTTAAACATTTATGATTTTTTCAAAATTTATATTTTTTAGTTGAAAATTCAACTACTTTGAAAAAATGTCAGATATTTGGTGAAAAATTAAAATGCTAGTTTTAAATTATTGTACTACCTTGATAATTCGTTTATTCTGGTAAAAAAAATAATATTTTGAGTTAAAAATGAGCTTTTTTGTTTTGTTGAAAATATAATAATAAATTTAATAATAATAATAATAAATAATAATAATAATAAAATTAATAATAATAAAAATTAATAATAAATAATAATAGAAATGTCTTTTTTAATCAAAAATTCAACTACTATAGCAAGAAATTATAATGCATTGTTCACAATTAAGTTGTTTTTTTGCAAATTATGCGTCTTAATAAAAATTCGTCTCTAATGGTAAGAAATTGAGAAAGAATTAATCAGACTACCTGAATGTTCAGTGAAAAAATTAGTTACCCATTAAAAAATTTCGATTCACAAGAAAATATTAAAATTTTCAAATAATATTATGAATCCTCAACGAAAATACTTAAACTTTTTTTTAAATTTAGTTGCAACGAAAAAAAAGACGAATTTTAACCAAAAGGAGTTTATCTAGAAACTAAGCAGTTTAAATTTTGGCACAAAAGGTGAGTTTGCAGTTAAATATAATTCTATTTTCATTTAAAGAATTAATTTTGAACAAATAATAGAATTTTTAAATTTTCTTTGAAAAAATGTAAAGTATTTGAATATTAAAAACACAATTTTCATATTAGCAGTTAAAAACGTTGATATTGAACCCAGAAAAAAATTCAGCAAAGGAGTTGCATTTTTAAACCAGAAAAACTTCTTAGACAAGGGAGATAAAAAAGCAATAAAATTGTCGAATATTCAAGAAAAAGAGGCGAATTTTCATAAAATTTGTAATTTGGCTTGAAATTTTTAGGACTATGAAAATTATTATGTGTAGTATTACAAATGTCTGTTTATATATGCTTTTCAAATGTTTGTCGTAGCTTAAAGATTTTTGTTTCAAAAATTATAAATATTTGGCTATTTATTTATAATGAGAATTTATAAATAAAGCGTTTAATATAGAGCGATTTCATACTAAATTTTTAGTTAAAAACGACTTGAATTTTAATGTTTATAATTATAATTTTTTTAATTATATAATTTTTTATATTAAGGAAATTTAATTTTTAATGTTTTATTTTTTAAGTGAAATCATTAAGCGTTTAAATAAAAAATTGCCACTTAAAAATTGTTATGCTTTTGCCTTAAAAATATAAACTACCTGTCAATTCGATCTCGCATATTTCCACTTTGTATTTTTGAATATATGGTAAAGAGCAAGCATCAGTAAAAGTAAATATAAAAACACAAAATTACAAAATAATACAATCAAATTTTCAAAATACAAAGACAAATCACACAAATCGAATTTTATATTTTAAATTTTAATTTTTTTAACTGGAAAAGGTAAAGTTCCGTCCCAACCTACCCCTTTCCTAACTTTGTGATTTTTTCACAAAAATTATCAGAATTATTTTAGTTGAATATTTATGATTAAAAAATCTCTTCTATGCATGCATCAACTTTTAATTATGTCGATTAAAAAAGTTTTTACCTTTTATACTTTTACCATAAAAGTCGATTTTAAAAATACATAAATTGCCATAACATCCTTACACTTTAATGAAAATTATAGGTCAATCGATTCGTCTCGAACCAAAGATTTTTTTAAGTTCTTGTATTAACTTTGAATTTTTTCAATTAAAACAAGTTTTAATATAAAAAACCGATTTATAGGATATTATATATCGATGCTTTTGTGCACAGAAAAGTATGGCATCCGCATATCCACAAATTAAAAAAATTAGTCACATTAGACATTTTTAAATTGACAAATGATCTATAGAAAATAAAACACTAAAAATAAAAACAATTGTTTCATAGACTATTCATAAATTATTAACTATGCATTGAAAAATTAAAATAATATATAATCTAATAAAAAATTATAAAAAATTCATAAATTTTAAAGAAAAAAAAATATTTAGAAGATAAATAGTTAACATTTATAAGGTTTCAATACTTGTCAATTTAAAGAAGAATAGAAAATTCAGTTAAATTATAAATTGAATCTGATAATAAAAAATTAGTTAAATTGGTTTATTCCAAAATTTAATTCTTTTTCTTTGATTAAGTTGAAAAATAAATTTTAATTCATTTTTTAAATTAAAGAATTCAAGATTGTGTTATATATTGAACTATAATTATTTAAATCGAAGATTACATTTAAACAACTATAATTATTTTTTTAATGGAAAACATTTCAGCTATTATTCTTTTGAATTCGTTAGGGTAATTACTCACGTAGAGAGTAATTAACAGTTTGACCGACATAACATTTTTCAGAATTGAAACATTGAATTTTGTATACAACATCAGCAAGTTGAAAATTGTCTAAAGAATCTTTTCCTTTTTTATAAATTTATCCAGTTCTTACTCAATTGGAAAAATCGATAATAAGATAATAGTTTATTGTTTTAATTTTGTTAATTATATGGGTTTGAATAAATTCCATGGGATAATTATTTAAATAAAGAGTTTTTAAAATAAATTCCATGTTTGATTTATGAAATTATTCATGTGATAATTTTAGCACTGTATCGACAAGATTTTTGACTATGAAAATTTTGTGTTTCTTTGGATGGTTAGAAAGAAAATTTAAATATTTACCAGAATAAGTATCTTTAAGATACCAATCTGTAACGATATTGCCTAAATCATTCCCTATAACATTAACATTTAAAAAATAAATGGAATTATTACTTTCCATCTCATGCTTGAATTGAAGTGTAGGGTGATAAGAATTAAATTGGTGTAAAACATAAATTAGTTTATCTTATGGTAAAATAATAAAAGTGTCGTCAAAATATCTATAATATGTGTATAAAGGAAAATTTAAATTTGTTCTGCATAACTAAATCGAATAAGACTGGAGAAATAGGAGAACCCATAGATGTTCCATGTATTTGTTTATAAAAAGTATTATTAAATTTAAATACAGTTTTTTCCATTAGAAATTTAATTGCTTTTTCAAATTTTTCAAGAGGTAAATCAGTTAGTGACTAAATCAATTGGAATATTTGTAAATAAAGATGACACATATAGAGAAGTCATAATGTGATCAGAAGGAATTGTTTTATTAATAATTATATTTTTAAATTAATAAGAAATTTTTACTTGTGTTTCTGGAATTATCAGTGCTTTTTTAAGAATATTATTCAATGCTTAAGCTATTTTATATATATGTGAATTTAATAATGAAACAATAGATCGAAGTGGACTATTCGGTTTATGAATTTTAGGCAAAGCATAAATTCGAGGTATGTTAGTATCAGGTACTAATATCTCTTTACTTAAAGTATCATTACCTAAATAACCTTCAATTCCCCAGGAATTTAACAATTTGAAAGTTGCATTTTTTAACTCTTTCTCTGGATTTTCATTTGTTTTTTTATAAGTTTTGTTATCATGTAATAGTTCATGCATGTTTTGTTATATTATTCTTTATTATTATTATTATTATTAAGTAAAGAATCTATCAACATGAGTGATTTTATTATTCTGGAAAAATTGATGTGAGATGTAAATCATTCTATGTCTTAACAAATTACGATCGTCTGTATTATTAAAACCCATTAAGTCCTGACTTAACAC
Source organism: Druon quercuslanigerum (assembly GCA_010014905.2). Taxonomy (NCBI): domain Eukaryota; kingdom Metazoa; phylum Arthropoda; class Insecta; order Hymenoptera; family Cynipidae; genus Druon; species Druon quercuslanigerum. The sequence goes on along the minus strand of JAAAKG020103526.1, from coordinate 6,194 downwards.
ATTTTTAGGATTTTTTTCAACGGCACTATTAACTATGAAATCGGTTATAGAAAAAGTCTAGAATACCTATTTTCGTTGTAAAATGTCTGAACTTTCGATTTCTGCAGTTAGAATGTCAAAAAATTCATATTTAAAAAGTTATTGTTTATTTAACAAAAAACACATATTGTCGAATGAAAAACATTTTTCATTTGTAATTTTCGGATCGAAATCATCGGTACATTTTTTTGATTTGTGCATTAAGAGTGTCCATGCACTCAAAACTTTAAAATTCAGTAGTAAGTTTTTTCAAATTAAACATGGCGGCATCCAATATGGCGGCTTAAATTCCACATTTTTTTATTTTCACGGTACTTTTTCATGCACTAAGAATTTTTTTTTAATTTTGATAAAAATTAGTGCAAGATGGTTTTTTGGGTCGCTGATTGAGAATCTGCGGTCAGACTTAAAAAAAAATCAAGATGGCGAATTCAATATGGCTGCCAAATTTTTTTAAAAATTGGTTAATTTTCATGTAAATTCGTATAGGGGCGTTTTTTGGTTCGCTAATAACGAATATGCAATCACATCACTTTTCATAAAAATAAATTCATAAATAAGTTAGAATCTTATACTACGTTTTTGGATTATTGATTCTAAAAGGTTTTATATAAAAAAAAAAATTATTTAATATGAAAATTTTTTTTTTTAATTTACAAAAATTAAACAAAAAAAATTAAGAGGCTTTCTTTATTGCGTTTAACTTCTCGTGGTGAAAGCCGGGCTACGACACATAATATATGTCAACTAAGAAACGCGACACATAACCTTCCAATTCATAATTTCATGAAAATTGAACAATTTTTTGAAATTTTTGGCAGTCATATTGGATCCGCCATCTTAAATTTAAAAAATCTGATAACAAATTCGTAATCAGCAATCCAAAAAACCGCTCGATAAAATTTTTTATCAATTTTCGAAATTTTCGGAAACCATATTGGATCTGACAATTTGAATTTTGAAAATCTGAATAAATAAGGTAAAATCTTATACTAAGTTTTTGGATTATTGATATAAAAGGTATTATTATAAAAACAATTTTCAAATAAAAAAAATTTTAATTTGCAAAAATTAAAAAAAAATAAGAGGTGAAAGCTCGTGGTGAAATGTGAACAACGGCATATAGTATAAGGTGGCTAAGAAAGGAGCCCCATAACCTCCTAATTTATATTTTCATGAAAATTAAACAATTTTTAAAATTTTTGGCATCCATATAAGAATCACCACGTTAAATATTGAAAATCTGATAACAGATTCTTAATTAGCGACCCGTAATAGCCTCTTATACGAATTTTCATGAAAATTTAATATTTTTTAGAAATGTTTGGCAGCCATATTGGATCCGACATATTGAACTGAGAAAATATGATATCAGATTCGTAAACAGCGACCCAAAAAAAACCCTTCATGAACTTTCATGAAAATTGAACCATTTTTTGACATTTTTTGGCAGGCATATTGGATCCGCTCTCGTATGTTTTGAATATCTGATAGTACATTCTCAAACAGCGACCTAAAGAACCATCTTGCACTAATTTTTATCAAAATTAAAAAAAATTCTTAGTGCATGAAAAAGTACCGTGAAAATAAAAAAATGTGGAATTTAAGCCGCCATATTGGATACCGCCAAGTTTAATTTGAAAAAACCTGCTACTATATTTCAAAGTTAGAGTTCATGGACACTTTTAATGCAAAAATCAACAAAATCTACCGATAATTTCGATCCGAAAATTACAAATGAAACTTTTTTTATTCGACAATTCGTGTTTTTGGTTAAATAAACAAATATATCTTTTGAAATATGCATTTTTTTTTAATTCTAACAGCATAAATCAAAAGTTCAGACAATTTTACGTCGGAAATAGGTATCTTCGACTTTTCCTATGACCGATTTCATAGTTAATAGAGCCGTTGAAAAACAATTTAAAAATGTGCCCAGTCAGGACCTAATGAGTTAATCGTATATTTGACTCATATCTTTGACAATATCTAAAATTATTTTACGTTTGTTGGTCAAAATGGATAAACTAAATTTGATTTCTAACCTTAAATTCTTTAATTTAAAAAATTAATTTAAATTCGATTTTTTAAATTAATCATGGAGAAAGAATTAAAATTTAAAATTAGCTAATTTAGCTGAGCTTCTATTATCAGATTCAACTTATAATTTAACTAAATTTTCTATTTTTCTTTAAACTTGCAAGTATTGAAACCTTATAGATGTTAACTTTAAATATTCTAAATATTGTTTTTTCTTCAAATTTATGAATTTTTTATAATTTTTATATTAGATTATATATTATTCTAATTTTTCACTTTATAGTTTATCAACCATTTGTAATTCTTTCATTTATTTTTTTCTAATTTTAGCTAAAAAATTTATTTATAAATCTTGGATCCCTTATTATATTAAAATTATTATAGAGTATTGCTAGGGCATTGTCAATTTAAAAATGTCTAATGTGTCTAATTATTTTAATTTCTGGATGTGCGGATGTCATACTCTTCTGTGCACACAAGCATTTTTTAAGCAATGTATAATCTTTTATAAATCAGTTTTTATATTTAAACTTGTATTTATTGACATCATTGAAAGTTATTACAAAAGTTTTAAAAATTCCTTTGTTTGGGACGGGTCGATTGACATGCAATATTAATACATTTTATTAAAGTGTAGGAAAGTTATGGTAGTTTATGTATTTTTAAAATCGATTTTTATGGTAAAAGTATAAAAGGTAAAAACTTTTTTAATCGACATAATTAAAAGTTAATCATTGCATAAAACATATTTTTTAATCATGAATATTCAAATAAAATAATTCTGATAATTTTTGTAAAAAAAATCGTAAAGTTGGAAAAGGGATAGGGTAGGCTGGTACTTTACTTTTGCCAGTGGAAAAAATTACAATTCAAAATATAAGATTTGATTTCTGCGATTTGTCTTTGTATTTTAAAAATTTAATGGTATTATTTAGGAATTTTGTATTTTTTATATTTTTGTAAATGTAAATTATTAAATTCATCAAAATAAAAACTTTAGTTTGTCTGATATGGAAAGAATCACTGATGCTTGCTCTGTGGAATATATTTAAAAATACAAAAAGTGAAAACATTCGAGATCGAATTGACAGCTAGTTTATACTTTTAAGGTAGAAGCATAACAAATTCTTAATTTACAATTTTTGATTTAAACACCTAATGATTTATTCTTACAAAATTAAAGCTTTTTAAATTAAATTTTCCACGAAAAATTATATAATTTTAAACAATTATAATTTAGAAACATTAAAATTCAAATCGTTTTTAACTGAAAATTTACAATGAAATCGATCCATTTTGAATGCTTTATTTATAAATTCTAATTATAAATAAATAGCCACATATTTATAATTTTGAAATAAAAATCTTTCAGCTTCGAAAAATATTTAAAAAGCATATATAAACATACATTTGTAAAGCTACACATAATAATTTTCATAGTCATAGAGATTTCAAGCGAGATTAAAAATTTTCTAAAAATTAAAAAAATTTTAGTATTGAAATACTTTACATTTTTAAAAGGAAATTCGAAAATTCTATTATTAGTTTAGAATTATTTTTTAAAATAAAAATAGAATTATATTTGGATGTAAAATCATCTTTTGTGTCAAAAATGAAACTGCTCGGTTGCTAAATGAACTCCATTTGGTTAAAATTTATCTTTCTAAGATGTAAACTAAATTTACATACATAAATTGTTTTTGGTTACTGAACTTTTAATTACTTATTTGAAAATTAAGACTTTTGTTAAAAAAACATTTTTTTAATTTATAATTCTTCGTGTTAATAAAAAATTTATCTCTTTGGTTAAAAATATAACCAACTTATTGCAAATTCGTTTTTTTTCGAGGCAACTTAATTTTTTAATTGAAATTTTTAATATTTTCGTTAAGGATTCATAATATTATTTAAAAATTTGTGTATTTATTTAAAAATTAAAATATTTTTTTGTAAATCGTAATTTTTTAATTGGAAAATAATTCTTTCACTGAATATCTAGCTATTCTGATTAATTCTTTCTTAATTTCTTACCATCCAAGACGAATTTTTAGTAAGACGCATAATTTGCAACAAGACAAGTTAATTGTAAACGAAGCATTAGAATTTTTTGTCATAGGATTTGAAGTTTTAATTGAAAAAGGTAAATTTTAAACAAAACAAAAAAGTAAACTTTTAACTGAAAAGATTAATTTTTCAACAGAAGAGTCTAATTATGAAGATAGTAAAATAATTTGAAACAAGCATCTAAATTGTTCACCAAATAGCAGACATTTTTTGAAAACAGTGGAACTTTCAACTAAAAAATATAAATTTAAAAAAAATATATAAATGTTCAACCACAAAGATTAATTTTTTACAATTAAATGCAAAATCTGAAGAATATTCATTAGTTTGCAAAAAAATTAATTATCAACCAAATAGTTACATTTTCACTCTGGAAAGTAAATTTTCTACTTAAGAGTTTCAAAAATTAATTTCCAAACAAGGAGATAAACTTTCAATAAAAATAATAAATCAATAACAGGAATAGATTACATTTTATTATGTTTTCTAAATAATATTAAAGTTTTTAACCAATCAGGCAGAATTTTCGACTAAAATGATTACTTTGTACCTGTAGTAGATTAATTTTTAGTTAACAAAAAAATTTTCAACCTGTAATATTAAAACATTTTATCAAATTGCAGGGAAGTTATGGTAGTTTATGTATTTTTAAAATCGATTTTTATGGTAAAAGTAATTCTGACAGTTTTTGTACTACAAAAATCACAAAGTTGGGAAAAGGATAGGGTGGGATGAAACTTCACCTTTTCCAGTTAAAAAAATTACAATTTAAAATATAAAATTTGATTTGTGTGATTTGTCTTTGTATTTTAAAATATTTTTGTATCATTTTGAAATTTTTTATTAATGTAACCTTAAATCTATATAATTATAGTTCAATATATAATACAATCTTGGATTCTTTAATTTAAAAAATGAATTAAAATTTGATTTATTAAATAAATCAAAAAAAATAATTAAAATTTAAAATTAAAAATCTAGCTAAGCTTTTATTACCAGATTCAACTAAAATATCACTAAAATTTCTATTCTTCTTCAAATTCACAAGCATTGAAACCTTATAAATGTTAACTGTTAATATTTAAAATATTTTTGTCTCAAATTTATGAAGTTGTTATAATTTTGAATTAGATTATATATTATTGTAATTTTTTACTTTATAGTTAATAATTTATTAATAGTCTATACTTAACTGATCATAGAGCATTGTTAGGTGTGTCTCTGTTAATGGTCCCCTTTCTCTTTTTATCTTGATTTTAAAATCACTAAAGTTTTATAATTTTTAATAATCTAAGGGATTTTAAAATTGCAGAAAATAAAGGTAAATATTAATCTTGATTTTAATTCTTAACCTCACTTTCAATAGAAAACGTATATTTCTTTTGCTTGCATTTTAATTTATCAGAATTTCATTATAACAATTTTTTACCATTTTTTCGCATAGAATAATTGAGAAAAGGAGAACTTCGCAATTCCATTGGTCTAAAGTATGTTATTTTTACCATCTCACTCAATTATTTAATTATTTATTATTATAACACTCAAAAAAATAAAATCGCTAATCAACATCTTTGTATTCTTACACTGTAAAAAATTCTTCGTAAAATTTAACATAAAATTTTATGTAGATTTTTTGTGTTACTCAGATCAACTGTCAAATATATGAGTTTTATTTATTGATTCAAATATAATAAAATCTATATATGTCATTACTGAATAAGAAATAAATTATTTTTCATAAATTTGAAATTAAAGAACTCGATAAAGAATTTAAAATTTAAAATTAGTTATTAATTAATCTTAATCAATAGTTGCTACTTTATAACAAGTTAGTAGCAATTGATTATCAGGATTAATGATGTATTAATTAATAATTTCTAATTAATAATTATTAATAAGCTCGTTAATTATATAATAATAAATAAATTAAATAGATTCATGCTTATATATATATATATATATATATATATATATATATATATATATATATGTGTGTGTGTGTGTGTGTGTATAAAAAGTCAACTACCACCACAAAAATCAGTTACAAATAC
>JAAAKG020103515.1:0-15777 GCA_010014905.2 Druon quercuslanigerum | reverse complement strand
CTCTGCCCCCCCCCCCCCCCCCATAAGACTGTGACATCATTTATGGAAGCCCCCTAACTCGAGACGATCTTGACGACTATGAATACGACTGCTGCTATATTACATTACTACAACCATATAGTCGATTCCTACTATACAACATTACTACCAAGATGGAGGTTACAACTTTTTAAATGAAGAAAACAACTTGAAAATAGTCATTGGCACTTTTATTTACCCAGTGTGGCAGTAATTTAAGTATTTCGATAAATATTAATCAGTTAGTAATCAATTAATTAGTTCACAAAATAAAAATCAACAAACAATTGTTTTCATTGAAACATTCAAATAACTTTTACATTATATTTTTATACAAGTTAGAATTGGTAATATCCTTTTATATTAATTTTCGAAAAAAATAATGCAGATGTACGTACAGTTTTGAAAATAAACATTTATAAATAAATAGAAATGAAAATAAATAAAATAAAAAAACATAAATAAACATTTCAGAAACTATGTAATTGTAATAGAGGTAGGTTACATATGAAGCAGCTTTTATGATAAGACTTATATCGAAATATTTTATTTATAACAAATTAATTTATGTTGCTTACTATAAGAAAATTATATTCCAAGTTTATGTAATGTAATATTGTAAAAAAAGTTAATCATGTAATAATTAAATAATCTGTTCATAACATAAACAGCATTAAAGAATTATTTTTATTGAATAATTCAAATCATTCTTACTCTCTATTTTTCTAAAAATTTTAATTATAATTAATCTTTTAAAGTAATTATATAAAAACTTAAAACTTATTCACACACAATTTTAAAGATTGAATTCAGATAATTATTTCACAACATCGGAAACATGTACAAATTTATCAAATTGTAATTAATTTTATATTATGATGAGACACATTTACGTATTATGCATAATAATCATTCCTTAAAAAATAACAGCTGTTATTGAAAGTTGAAGTAAGAAGACACAAATCGAAATAATTATCGGCAATCGATAAAAGTAGAAATCTACTTTTTTAGTTCGGTTAATTGTATAAGTTTAAAAAAGAGGCCGCCATATATCCACAAACGGTAAAAACTTCACCATGTTACTTCAAATGCAGGTTAAAATTTTTTATATATAGGAAGGATGACACATGTACTGCAATCATAACGAGTACGAAATGCACACACTGAAATATTGTAAATACAACTTATTCATATTTATGAAATGTGTAATCCTACTAGAAATTTGGCATACTGATAACTGGATGTTTAATTAAATTGTTTAAACAATTTTTTGTTATTATAATTAAAATTAAAATTGAATAATGCTAAACAGTTACGGTTTTTTTCTGAAGTTTACAACTATTTCTATACTTTTCACTTTGAGTGAGTTGATTGATTCCATTTTGCAAGAATGACTGTTTAAACAAATAATTATTATTTCTAACTATCTTACCTAATTATCTTAGATAAGTGGAACAAGATAAGTTTTTTTCTAAACTCTCAACCCTCTTAGACTTAGAGTATAGCTAGAAATCTTTGGTTTTACTTCAACTTTTTAATTGTGAACAAATAATAAATGTACCTTAACAAAAATTAGTTTTTAAATAGTATTGTACATGAAAAATTTTGTTTTAAGCTACAACTTTGTAGCACCTATCAAAGAGAAGATAATTTTTAACAATAATAAATTTTTGTAACAACTTTCTTAGTAAAAATGTAAAAAATCCGCAAATTTCTACTATTAAGCAAAGAAAATATTATTAACAATAATAAAAAATTGTTTAAACAAATATTTTTATTAACTTGAATTAATTATTACTTCACTCTAATTGAAAAGTGAAAACCCGTTGAACATTTCAGAAAAAACAGCAATTTCTAGCATTATTCAAGGATATTATTATTAAAAATAGTGATATATTGTTTAGACAATTATATTGGTTAACATTAGTGAACCTCTCTCTAATCGAAAATTGGACAAAAAGTGGAAAATTTTTGAAAAAACCGCAACTTTCTATCTCTATTATAATATTGATAATAAAGAGAAAAATATTATAAAAAGGTTAAAATCGATAATAAATTGGATAAATAATTTACGTAAACATCTAATTATCAGTATAAAGTATTATTTCATTTACAAGAAACTATTTGCATTAAAAACTGCAAAAAGTCATAATTAGCGTCAACAATTCGCAAAATCCATTTTTTCACAAGTAGATTTTTGTAAGGCCCTATAAAATAGACTTATGTGGGTGATATTTTAAAAGTAAGATTTTATCAGTATTCTATGGCTATTTTTGAAGAGAATTGTTGAGTTTCAACTCGATTCAGCTGATATCGGCGATTTTGATTTAAAATTTACGAAACGTTTTTAAACTTTATGGGACTTGCACCACCTCTAAACATAATTTTTTTCAAAAAAGAAAAATAGATTTACTTTTTTGGAAATTCGAACAAATTCCAAGGCATTAACAGTTTTTGAATTTAAATGTATTAAAATAAATTTAATAGTGGTTAAATTAGTAGATATAAAAAAAAATTATAAAGGGGGGACCAGAGTAGTTTGTTTGTCAAAATGAAACTAAATTCGCAAAAATAATTACGGCAATGGGACGAGTAAGTCACGTGACCAGATTCCTACCTTACCGGCACTTTTTTTATTTCCTAACTCATTTTCACACAAAAAGTCACATCAAGTTGAAAATTTGGGATAATATTTAAGAAGCACTAAGAAAGGTAGCTCTGATCCTAAATATTAATAACTACCAAAAAAACGCAAAAAAAAATATTTACAAAAAAAACTTTTGGTACTATTGCGGAATAGGGGTTTCATATGTTTTTTAGGTGGAAAGCAGTTATTTTTGGCAAAAAATCATTAGAATCTTGAATTGAACGATAAATGAAGCGGTTTTACATGGCAGAAGTTTAAAATTATGGTTACTTTTGTTGCTACGATGTCTTACATATATGTCACGATATCTTAGTTACCCTTTGGCAGCTCACAAAAACTATGTTTTTCGAAACCCTACCCTTTGCCAATGTCTCGTGGGCGTGGGAAGGCACCCCTATGATTAATAAAAAAATAATTTTGTAAGAATAATTTAAAGCTTTTGCCTCGTCAAATCACTTCATTTATCGTTCAATTAAATATCCTAATAGTTTTCTGCCAAAAAAAAATTTTTTCTAGCCAAAACACAGGTGACAGTTTACTCCCTCTATTCTGCAATCTAACCAAAGTTTTTTCATCATTATTAAAATTTAGGACCAGACCCACCCTTCTTCGTGCTTCTTATTTAGTGTCTAAAATTTTCAACTCGAGGTGGCGCTTCGTGTGAAAATAAATTACGATTTTAAAAAAGTGTCGGTAAGGTAGCAATCTGCTCGGCTCACGTCACTTGCTTATCACAGGGCCTTAAAAATATACAATGAACGAAAACAGTCTTCTGGTTAAAAAAATACCGCTAAATCATTAACTGCATCTCATTGTTGAAAACCAATCTAAGTATCGTAAAAACAAAAGAATGCGATAAACTTAACTCGAAACAGAAGATAAATCAATTTTTGACACCTTATTACTAAAAAAGAAGCATTAGATCAGCGATGCCCAACTCGCTCAAATAAAATATTTTAATATTAAAAAATATTAATTTTCAACTAAGAGAATAGATTTTAAAACAAACCGATTAATTTTTACAAAAAAAATATATTTTTCAAGAAAATACATTAATTTTCAAATAAAAATATCAATTATCAACCAAAAATTTAATTTAGGTAAATTTCTAGTTAGTAAAATAATATTCAACCAAATAGATGCATTCAAAACTAAAATATGAATGTTCAAAAATAAAAATTAATTTCCACTAAAAAAACGAATTTTGAATTTAAAGAATGAGTCCTTAATTAAAAATAAAATTAAAAGATGGCATCTCGTACGACAAAAGGTCTTTTCGTCGTCTTAAGTAAGTAATTTGGGTTTTTCGGCTAAAACTTTTTGTTAAAGGATTCTAATAAAAGTTCCAAGTTTTCTAGAAATTATAACCGCACGTTCTGGAGACATTTTTGAAGAAATTTCAAAAAATGGTGCCTGCGTAGACTGACCTGTCCCATCCTATTTTAGTGCAAAATGTTCCACACCAAAATTAAACTCGAGAAAATTCTAAAAAAGTCTAAGGAAAAAAAAAACTCCTATCTCAAATAGATGCCGAGTTATGGTCCTTCAAAGAACCCGGATATTTTGTTTAATAAAGACAAAAAACCCAATTCTGAAGATTGTATCTGTAATTTTGAACATGTTAATTTCACAAAAAATGTTCTAAATTTCAATTAAAGTAGACACAATTTCCAGCAATTCTTTAAAAAATGCAATGACACAGCCCCAATAGGTCATAAGTTATAGTTATAGCCTCCCAAAGTTGACCATTTTTTTTATCTATTTTTCAGGGCAAATTACTCGTGTTAATTTTTGTTTTCAAAATACTTCAGTTCTCGATAAAGTTATGTAAGTGATGCAAGAGATAGTTGTAGAACAGAAAATTATGTGTCAATACAAAAACAATAATAATCTTCCAGTCTCCACAGATCGAGAGTTATGAATTTAAATAAACGTAATTTTTTGGCTATTTTGAGATATTTGTAGCCAAAAAAGTTTTTTCAAAACTGCTTATTTCGCTCATAGCTTACAGAAAAATATTAAGCCCATAAATTATAAAGAACTAATTTTTGTGTAAAATAAAAAAACAATGCTTTGCTCTTATAGGTCACGAGTTATGACCATGAAACTTTGACCATTTTGACCATTTTGGTAGCGTATATGCATTTTTAGTTCATTCCAATAGAATTTTGTTTCTTTTTATGTGAAAAAAACAATCAATTATTAAAATAATATGCTTTACATCATCATTTGTGAGCATATTTGATGTATTTTCTTTTTGAAAATTACTTCCAGAATATCTGTTGTCGAAAGTAAATAACGACAAAATAAATAAATTAACTCGTCTTACATTTTTTATTTATGATGCATAAAAATGTTATCAAAGGAATTAGTTTTATAATGTTGTATTACTTTATGTTAAGCATGCCAAAAATTAATAAGCCACACATCGCAAAGAAAACTATTATTGTTAATTGCTTATAATAAAATAATATGTAAAAGAACCTATCAGTCAATTATTTTATTGCTTTTTTCATCATTTGCATCATTATGTAATTAATTTGTTTATATATTTTTGTCTTACCCTACTCCGCACGCTATCCCAACTCGATGCTATAAAAGCCCACACGTGCCGAGTTGTGCATCACTGACTTCGTGAAACAAATTAGAAAAAAGATAGCAGAGTTATTTCATTTTGCAAACTTATTTCAAATAAAAGGCAAACTCGAAGCAGAGATGATGTGACTAAAAAAAAATGTTCAGTCACTCGATATACTTCAAACGGAACGGAATCTGTGCAATTGTAATATTTTGAAACAGTTCTCATATGATTGAAAATAATATCAAACAAAAATGAAAATACGGAATTTGTTGATATGTGGGGGACAAAATTCTAAATCCATCGACATAGTGAACTCAAGTAATGAAAAATGTAGTGATGACACAATACAAAGAAAGGCTCATTTTATACAATTCGTCTCTATATTAGGTGGTATGTTGTTTGAAAATTAAAATATAATTAAAACTTAGCTGTATCTCTTTAGAAAATTTTTACCTGATTGTTCGTTAATAAAGAAATTTTCTATAAACAATGTTATAACCAAATTTACAATAATGATTTAAGTACGCAGATTGGTTTTTTAGTGAAATCGAGTAAATGATAAATTCATCAAGGAAAGGTTCCTGTAGAAGACTATAGATAAAGATAAAATTGTTCAATTGTGTTTAAGAATTCTTATTTCAAAATAAAGAAGTTATGTAAATTTTTATTGACGTCACTGTCTTTGCACATTCAGAATAATTTTAACGAGCAAAAATAGCGCGCCACGTGCGATTATTGTACTTCCTTATTTTAATGGCCTAATTATGAAATTAAAATGATTGCTTTAATTCAAAGTACTATAAAATATAATTCATAACAAGATGTATCGTTGTCACGAAATTCCGGATGCCAACTAAACACAGCCAATTTTAAATCTTTCAAACTAAAGAATTTTGAATGAAAATCATTAAATTTATGGCTTTTTTAATTGTAAAACTTGAAACTTGAATTTTTTAAATTTTTAATTAAAAAAAGTAAAAACTCTTGAATTTTACAGATGTATTTAAAACGGTTCCTAGATTTTGATGATCTTTAAAATCAAATCAATTTTTCAATTTTAAACCTTCCAAATTAAACAAATTTCGAATTTAAATCATCAAATTAAAAAAGTTGTAATAGTGAAACTTAAAACTTGCTAAAATTGTAATTATAAATTGTAAAAATTAAAAACTTTTAATTTTTAATTTGTACAGTTCAAAGTTTTTTTTTTAATTTTCGAGAAATAGGACTAAAAAACTCTTCAATTTTTAAGATGTATAAATAAAAATTCATCAAATTTGATCACTGAAGAATTTAAAAATCAAAAGTCAAGTTTTCAATTCTGAATCTTCGAAATTAAAGAAAATTCCGAGGCAAAGCATCAAAATTACTGAATTTCTAATTTTAAAACCGCAAACTTGCATAATATTTCATTTTAAATTCTGGAAATTAAACACTCTTTTATTTTAAAGATGTATAAACAAAAATACTAAATTTGAATGATTATTGAAATCAAGTCAATTTTTCAATTCTAAACCCTCCAAATTGAGAAAATTTCTAATTTAAATCTTTAAATTAAAAAAATTGTAATAGTAAATCTTAAAACTTGCTAAAATTGTAATTATAAATTGTAAAAATTAAAAACTTTAAATTTTTAATTTTTGCAGTTCAAAGTTTTTTTTTTAATTTTCGAGAAATAGGACTAAAAAACTCTTCAATTTTTAAGATGTATAAATAAAAATTCATCAAATTTGATCACTGAAGAATTTAAAAATCAAAAGTCAAGTTTTCAATTCTGAATCTTCGAAATTAAAGAAAATTCCGAGGCAAAGCATCAAAATTACTGAATTTCTAATTTTAAAACCGCAAACTTGCATAATATTTCATTTTAAATTCTGGAAATTAAACACTCTTTTATTTTAAAGATGTATAAACAAAAATACTAAATTTGAATGATTATTGAAATCAAGTCAATTTTTCAATTCTAAACCCTCCAAATTGAGAAAATTTCTAATTTAAATCCTAAAATTAAAAAAATTGTAATAGTAAATCTTAAAACTTGCTAAACTTGTAATTGCAAATAGTAAAAATTACAAACTTTTTATTTTTAATTTTTACAGTTCAAAGTTTTTTTTAATTTTCGAGAAATAGGACTAGAAAACTCTTTAATTTTCAGGATGTATAAATAAAAATTCATTAAATTAATCTCTGATCAATTTGAAAATCAGAAGGTAAGTTTTCAATTCTGAATCTTCCAAATTAAATAAAAGTCCCGGTCAAAGCATCAAAATTACTTAATTTCTTATTTTAAAACCTCAAACTTGCATAATATTTAAATTTTTAATTCTGAAAATTGAAAACTCTTTAATTTTAAAGATGTATAAACAAAAATACTAAATTTGAATGATTATTGAAATCAAGTCAATTTTTCAATTCTAAATCTTCCAAATTGAAAAAATTTTAAATTAAAATCATCAAATTAAAAAAATTGTAATAGTAAAACTTAAAACTTGCTAAACTTGTGATCATAATTTGTAAAAATTAAAAACATTTTATTTTTAAACATATACAGTTCAAAGTTTTTTTTTATTTTTCGAGAAATAGGACTAAAAAATTCTTCACCTTTCAGGAAATATAAATAAAAATTTATCAAATTTAATCACTGATGAATTTGAAAATCAGAAGTCAAGTTTTCAATTCTGAATCTTCCAAATAAGAAAAGTCCCAGGCAAAGCATCAAAATTACTGAATTTCTAATTTAAAAACTTTAAACTTGCATAATATTTAATTTTAAATTCTGGAAATTTAGAGCTCTTTATTTTTAAAGATGTATAAACAAAATTCCTAAATTTAAATGATTATTGTAATCAAGTAAATTTTGAAACTCAAAATCTTCCAAAGTAAATAAATCTCGAAAGTAAATCATTAAAATTACTGAACTTCTAATTTTAAAAATTGAAACTTGCTAAATTTTTAATTATAAATGGTCAGAGTTAAAAACACTTCAATTTTGAAGATTTTTAACTCTAAGTTCTACACAGCTGGAGAGTTAGAACTAAAAACTCATAAATATTCATCATTTTGATGAATTTGAAATTAAAAAGTCGAGTTTTTATGTAAACCATCAAAATTAGAGAATTTTTAATTTTGTAGCTTGAAATTTGCCAAATTTTTGATTATTTATTTTCAAAATTAAAATTTCTTCAAATTTGAAGGTTTACGGTTCAAAGTTCGAGAATTTTGTACCTTGAAATTTGTATATTTTTTCATTCTTAGTTTTAAAAAGTAAAAACTCTTCAAGTTTGAAGGTTCACGGTTCAAAATTCTAGAATTTTATAACACCACAATTAAAATTCTGGATTTTTAAAGATGTATAAATAAAATTTAATAAATTTTCATCATTTGGATCATTTTTAATTTTAAATTTTCAACAACAACAGATATTTTTTTTTAAAGATCTACAATTCAAAGATCTACAATTTTGAAGAGTTACCATTGAATATTCAACCATGATGAATATTAATACCGTGAAACGGGGTAAAGGCGCTTATGTGGGGTAAAGCTGCTAACCTCCTAATTTATATTTGAAAATTTATTATCAAATTTTCCAGGGCAAAAAATAAAAGATCTTCATTTTTTTTTAATTATTAGATCTTCCAAACTTTATTTTGAAATTTATTTGATGCGAATTCATTGATGAGCAACTTAAGCTTACATAATAATGACTTTAAACCATTTTACCGTAAATGAAAATAATTCAATTTTAAAGATGCTTTAAAAAACTCTTCAATTTGAATGGTTTTAAAGGCCAAATGTCACAATTTCACTTATACATTTTTTTAAATGGAGAAATTTCGAATGTAAAGCATTAAAATTACAGAATTATTAATTGTAAATTTTCAAAATAAAATATTCTTTAATTATAAAGATATACATTGCAATTAAAAAGTTTTTGAATTTTAAAAATATAAAATTGCGTTTAATGTGCATAATAGAGAAATAATATCATGCAGTTTTGAATGATTTTTTTGGAATACCTCAATTTTGAAGATTTAAAATTTTTAATTTATTCAATTATATAGATTTGCAATTGCAAAGTTTTTAATTGTGAACAATAAGAATGTCAAGGTTGATTTATTTTTCAGAAACTTGTTATAATTAATTTTATTTTATATGTAATATATGTTTCTTTCGTAAAAAAGAACTTTGTAGAGACTTCAATTTAATTTCAATTAATACTTATATCTGTGACTGAAAATGTAAAAAGCTCCTATTTTCACAAATTAAGTGTACCCGTGTGGAAATTGCTGGACCTCTTTTGATTAGTGGCCCTCTAGGGGCCCCACAAAGGCAGCCCACTGTGGAAACGCCTAACTAGGCCCTTGCATTGGTTTGCATAGTTATTCATTCAATTATTATAAAAAAATCCACACAAAAAAACATTTTTATCGTAGTCCATTTTACCTTGTTTACATAATAATATGATTTTTTCGCTTTTTTATAAGAACTGGATTATGATAATAGAAAATAAATCAAAAATTTGTAAATACGCATTTTCATTTTAATTTCGCGCCAAATTTCGCAGTCATTCCTGTCATCTCATTCGCTGATTAGATTCTCGAAACGTTTCAATTCCGGGTGTTCCGTTCCGTTCCATGATCCAAGGATGCCCTTCGAAGCCATGTCGCATTCGCCCACATTCGGCAGCACACACTTTAAGAAGGCGCACATAAAACGTTGCTTATTGACGGATTTGTTATTTATTTTGTAATTCATTTTAAACATTTAGAAAATTACTAATTACAATTAAAATTTTTCCAAGAAGGAGGTGTTATTTGTTCGAGTTAATACGTATGTGTTTTCTACACGTGGTCTTTTTCGAAGTTAAAACCACCTACAACAGGCTGGGTCGACTCGCATGGAAGGCTTTGACCACTTGTACTTTTGTAATTATCCACCTACTTTTAGATGGCTTCTCTGTAGAGTCAGAAGTGGGGGTAAAATTTTGTTCAAATATTTTCGCGCCTGCTATTTTAATGTTTTATGAGGTTATGTTATCGTCAAAAAAAGTCAGTGTCTCAAGTCGTGTAGTCACATGTAGTGAAACAAACACTTTATTTCTGATTAGCTGTATTCACTCATTTCAAAAGGATGTTAATTATAGCATCGATTCATTTCTCGAACATACCATAAAATATTCCACATTGTACGAATGAAATCAATGATTTCATTCTTTTCTATTTTACTATGAATAAAATGTCATAAAAAAAGTTACGTTCATGTGCCATATATTTCTTCATTTAGTGAAGAATTAATTCAGAATTGTACAAATTTATCCCGAAAAATGTTGTAGGAAACAGTATTTGCACATTTTTCGAGTTTAATTTGTATAATTTTAAATTCATTCGGTTCTTTTTTGTAGTTTTAATTCGCACACACATTCAAATTAAACAAACACATACGTGCACCAACACATAATTACATTTTAGTTCGCGACTTTCTTTTAGATAGTGCCACTGTCAATATAAGTGGTCAAAGCCTTCCATGCGAGCCGACCCAGCCTGACCTAGAAGTAATATCTCAATCGCTCCGAATTGTGTTTCTGAATTTTGCCAACATGATTGATAAAGATTGAGCATTTTGCATTTTCAATTGTTTCCAATCGGACACTTGGAATTTGCCACGTGATGTCAGCACTTTCGTCTGGTGGGAATTATTTAGAGACAGTTATTTACTTTTTTGGAATAATATAAATTTGAAGCAGTATATATTATGAAACTAAGTAAATAAAAATTTTGTAAATAATTTTTACCGGATGAAGGCGGTGCTAAGATAAAAAAATATGCTAACAGTACTTTATGTTAAAAATATAAAATCAGATACACGATAAAAATAAAAAAAGTTGAGATTTTTATTAATGAAGCAAAATTGTTATTTTTTATTATGCGCTCTTCGAGAAAGTAAACGAATATTTTAGAAAAGTGAAACTTCAGAAAAGCGATTGAAGTATTATTTTATTACTTAAAAATGGTTTTTATTAATTAAATAAAGTTAAAAAATGAAAAAATACTATTAGAGATAACAGATTTTTTTGTCAAAAAGATGTCTCAATTTGTAGTTCTCCGCCATTATTAACTTTTAAATTCATCTTATATTAAAAAAATGTTTTAATTGATTCAACTTTCTAAACTTTTAGTTTATTGAAATATAACTTATACTGCTAATGATTCACGTGAAACTAACATTTCCTATTGTACGCAAGGTAGCCACTAAAATCTAAGAACACATATGTAATCATTTCCTGGATTAAAAAATTGTACACCAGTCAATAAAACTCAAAGTTTAAGTTTTCAAAGCTAAAATTTTCTTTATTTAAGGTATTTAGGAATGTAGTAAATTAAACCAATTAAAGTCGAAGTTTTCTGATCAGTGAGCGTTTTAAATGTATAATTAAAACATTTAAAACAGCAATTTCGACTTCAAACGTTCAGTAATGTATAAAGCATTCAAATTTGTACAGTATGGATTCAAAAGTAAAAGTAAAAAACTAGTAAGACTAAGAAGTATAATTAAACTTCGTTTAATTTAAAATTATGCCATGTGAAATTTAAGTATGAAAAATGTAAATTTTTAATCTAATTTTGATTTCATTTGAATTAGTAAACGTGCAGAAACTTTAAAAATATAATTTTAAAATTAAGGCTTTTAAACTTCTTAATTTTAAGCTTAATTTCTTAATTTTAGAATTTCAGAGTTTCAAAAAGATCGTAAATTTAAAATAAGCTCTTATTCTTTGATATGTTATAATGCTGAAAAAGTGCAAAATGTTACATAAGATTTTATGAAATTATGAGAATGACAATTGGATGTAAGGACCAAACATAAATTTTTTTTCACACTGTAGAATAAAAAATTTGACCAAAATTATAGAAATATGTGGCCATTAATCACAATGATTCAAGAAAAACAGAATATAAAAAAATGTATGTTCTGGGGGAAGGAAGACCAGTTTGTTGCGATGAATTCTACACGTATTAAATTTAATTTTGAACCTAATAAAACCTAGTTGAATTAAGTACTATGCAATTAAAAATGGCATACCTTAAAAATGTAAAGATTTTAAGATTAGGCATTGCAAACTAAATTACGTAAAATATTCGAAAAGAAATATTTTTAATATTTAAAAATATATATTTAAAAAAAATTTTAAATCAAACTTGTTCATCATTTTCAATTTTTTACATTGCAAGAAACTTAAAAGGATTGGATAAGTTTTTCTACTAAAAATCCTTTCTTCTATAATGATACTAATAGTTTTCAATTAGGTATCCATTAATATGAGTTAGAGGTTAAGTTGTGTCTACAGCATTTTGATTTTACTAAAATATAATTATTTACATGCTGTTTTCTACTCTCTCAAACAAAAAGATTTAAACAATATGAATTTAAAAAGAAGTATTTAAAAATATTACAATTATATACCCGTTAAATCGAACTAATACTGTCTACTTGATAATCACACTATGTCATTGTCATTTAATTTAAAGGCATGATTTTTATATTTTTTTAACCGATATACTTTTGACTTTTCCTTCGATATGCCGCACAGTGGGAGGAAATGCACTTTTTTCGTTAAAAAATGTCCACAGCCTTCAATTTTGGTCCGATTTTTAATTTTTTTAAAGTAAAGTTCATTCAATTCTAAAGAGCTTAACGCTCTAAACTTTTGTCTCTTCTACATGTTTATTAATAATTTTTTCACTCAAAGTATGGAAAAACTGAAATTTTTTGCATGACAATTTTTTACGCTTTAATAACTGATTAGGTAAACTTTATATTTCCTTTAAAGGAATGTTTAGGGACACATATAATACAAATAATTTGCTCATTAGTCCATTTATAATTACAAAAATAATTTTAAAGTAATTAATAACCATTGTTATAAACAATTATTTTGGCCAAATATTAAAATTTCAGATTTTTCAAATTATAATTTCCTTTAATCGCCAGAACAACTTCAGGTATTTCTTAAAATAATAAATATTAATTAATATTTGATCAAATATAACAACTTAAATTTTTATGAACAAATTCGATAAACAAATTCAAAATTTGGGGCCATTCGCATAGAAATTTTTTTGTTTTTGCACTGGAAATGTTTTAAGCTATTGGATGAATGACTGTTAATTTGTTTATCAATTTGTTTATCTAACTTGTTTATAAAGAATTAAGTTGTTATATTTTACCAAATATTATAAAAGATACATTTTTCAGGAATATCAGTAGCCATTCTAGCGATTAAAGAAAATTAAAATTTGATAAAACCTTAAATTTGAATATTTTATCACGAGAATTAATTATAACAAATGTTATTGTTAACTTTTACAATATATTTTTGTGAATAGCAGTCATTCATCCAATAGCCTAAAACATTTTCAGTGCAAAAAAAAATTATACGCGAAAGGGCCCAAATTTTGAATTTCTTTATCTAATTTGTTTATAAAAATTTAAATTGTTATATTTTATCAAATATTATTAAATATTTATTATTTCAAGATATACCTGAAGTCGTTCTGGCAATTGAAGGAAATTATAATTTGAAAAAATCTGAAATTTTAATATTTTGATATAAGAATTGTTTATAACATTGGTTATTATAAACTTTTAAATTATTTTTGTAATTATATATCATTCCTACATTAATAGGAAGCACTTTTAGTAAAAAGACATTTTTTTACTGATAATAAGACTATTTGCCAATTTGTTCATAAAATTGGTTTATAACAAATAAATGGACTAATGAGCAAATTATTTGTATTTTATGAGTCTCTAAACATTCATTTAAGAAAATATAAAGTTTACCTAATCAGTTATTAAAGCGTAAAAAATTGTTATATACAAAATTTCAGTTTTTCCATAATATGAGTGAAAAAATTATAATTAAACAAGTAGAAGAGACAAAAGTTCAGAGAGTCAAGCTCTTTAGAATTTAATGAACTTTAATTTATAAAAAAAAACTAAAAATCGGACCAAAAGTGAAGGCTCTGGACATTTTTGAACGAAAAAGTGCATTTCCTCCTGAACAAAAATTGATTTTTTTTGTACTTAAAATTTTTCACTGGAGGCAAGAGCATTCACTCAATTCAATCCGTTTGGTAACAATTCACACAATTAGCAACAATTTAAACTGATTCAGCTTTTGATTATTCTTATTCGTTATTAATCGTGCCCTATCGATTATTTCTAAGAGGGATTATTTTTGTTTTAACATAGAGAATAAACGTCATTCACGATAAAGTAAAAAAGTTTATGATATAGCTTTGATCATTTTCACACTTATTTGCACTTATCATATATAAAGCGTCTTTAATCAAAAGCATAATTATGAATAAAATTCCTTTAATTATGGACTTATTACTTTTGACAAAGGACTTTTTGCACCCAGAAAAAAGTTCTTTTTAAATTAAAAAAAAACTTTTTCTGACTAGGTTCTTTTGATTGAACATACAAATATTTTTACATCAAAAGAAAATTTATTTGATTTTAATAAATGTCGTCATGAAATTTCTCCCATTCAAAAAACGTTTTTGTTTAAACGATTTTCCTGATTCAAAACAAAATTATTTTCATTCAAAGCAGTTACTAGGAACAATCAAAGAAATAATTTCTTTAGAGTCAGTAACTTGAAATAAGCACATTATTTCATTAAATCAAAGAAAGATTTTTTCAATCCACAATTTCGTCACAATTTATTTGTTTACCTTAAAGTTTCGTGAAGAATTGCAAATTAGGAGAGAATAAAATTCATTTACACACCCCAGGTGAACAAATGGACCATGCAAGTTTCTTGAAACTCGAGTTGTCGAATCCAATTATTATCGTTAAATTGAATGGAATTATTTGCTTCATGAGGGAACCAATCGGAAAATTTCTTTAAATTAAAGAAATATTTCGTTTCTTCGAACCAAATATTTCTTTGAATTAACGAAATATTTGATTCCTTCAAATAAAAAATTTCTTTAAATTAAAGAAATATAATGTTTTATTTGACCCGTTCATTTCTTTGGATGAAATAAACGTTTTGGTTGAAAAAAGAGAACAGGTTAGTTTAAAACGAATAAACATTTTCTTCGAATCCAATAATGAATTATAAATAAATTGGCTTCCTCATGATGCAAAAAATTTCGTTTTTCTTCGTATGGAAATGTTTTTTGAATAATCGGATTCAATAACTCGAGGTTCAAGAAACTTGCATGGTCTATTTATTCACCTGAGGAAAAAAGTTTTTTTCAATATTTTTTGTGTGCAAATGAATTTTATTCTTTCCTGATTTGCAATAAAAAATAAATTGAAATTTAAAAAAATAAATTGTGTCGAAACTGTAAACATGAGGTCAGGATTTAAATTATTACCAAGAGGCGTCAGTCTTCGCAAAAATTTGACAACGCGTGTTCCGAAAGATGCTGTAACGTAAAATAATCATACTGATTTGTTCTGCGCAATCTCGTGGCACATTCGGGGCCGTACTTAAATTAGGTAACAGCTTTAGGGG
>JAAAKG020103504.1:0-15777 GCA_010014905.2 Druon quercuslanigerum | reverse complement strand
ACTGACAGATCGGAAACATGGATACCAACTTGTATGTCATTTTTGTAATCGTAAGGTAAATTGTAGGTCCATTTTTCCTAACTGTTTGAAATAAATTAAAGAACTACAATTTCGTATGCACATTTTTTGTCAAAAGAAAAACATATGCTCAACCCCCAATATAGGACCCTCCGCTTTACGCCATTCTCAGAACTAATGTCTTTCGCAGTTTCCTGACGAGAGGAGCCGCGGGGCCGCCAAAGAGGCTTTGCTCAGTCAAGCGTGACAAACAGCCCAAGGGCTTCACTCTCAGTGCGTTAGTTGCATCCGGTTGCATCATGCGTCCTAATCCAACCGAAATGATTTAAATAGCCCTGCATGTTTACGTTTGAATTCCCCCAAGTCGTGTAGAAGACCAACGCAAGCCATGCCTAAAATCTGTCTTATACTGGGAGTTAATTATATGTGTATTTTTTTATTTGTAGAACAAGATACTGCAAGAACAATCCACTTGGAGAAACAAAACCAAACACGATTTTAATCTCAAAATTGGGTCGAAATTATTTGAGTAAATTATAGGGTGAGCAAGAATCCGAGATTTAAAGAATGAAACTGAATAATTTAATCCGAGGAATTGACAGGCTTTAGATTGCATTAGTTCCTGAGATGACATGGAGGATTTGAGCATTTCAATAGAACATCACATCAGGGTGCGTTTCGGTCTCATGCACACTTAAATTGTATCCTCCAACCTAGAACTAGACCTAGATTCAGAAAAAAAAGAAAAAGAAAAACCGGTTTATTCCAGCAAAGCAAATGGTTGGACGCGTAGTGCTTCATTGCATCTCTTCTCCTGTTCAGCGTGTTGTGTCGACGACAACAATGGTATCTGAAAAAAGCCACGCTGCAAGAACCCGAAAGCGGAAACCACCCGCGTTGTCAGATCTGCATCCTGAAATCTGCAGCGATGATTTGGCGAAATTTGGAGGAAAAATAAACATTTGTTAGTTTAGTTGGCCGAAAAGATTTGCAATCTCACGGGCTTATGGGACGAAAATCTATCCTAAAGAGTTTTTTTTGTGACTATCGATACTATTCACAAAATTCTTTTGCATTTGATGTAGCCGAAAAGAATCATTTCACAGTAAAAACTAAAGATGAAACTAAAGATGAAGCTGATTTTAAAATTGGATCAAAATTATATACAACACTTTTATACGGATTTCGGACTTTTGAATGATCAGCATATTATGCATCAGAATGATCCGACTTTCATGATCGATTGCCTGTCAAGAATTTCCATGAGTAGCAGCTGTCGAGTGTCAGTTGTTATGCCACGACCAAGTGATGATCACATTGAAATTTGAAAACTGGTTTTTCGAGGAAATTTCCTACATTTTTTAAAGCAAGAAATCATAAATTAATAGTTAAATTTAATAATTATTGATTAATTTCAAATTCAAAAATTTGTATCAAAATAATTAATTAAAATAAATTAAATAGTTAATAAATTTCAATTAAAAATAATTATTTTAAGTATGTTTGTGCTTTAATTCATTTTTATCTACTGTAGACTCATTATCTACTCAGGTTGGTCTCCTCTACTTGAACTAGGTAAAATCAAATAAATACTTTTTTAAGGTAAATACAATCATTTTTGGAGACTCATAGTCCAATTTATAAAAATTAAAATTTTCTAGCAGTCCCCTACAATAACAGTTTCAGGGGTTGCCTCGAATTGGCCTTGTCACTTAATCGGTACCCTCTAAATGTAAACAGTCACGGCCGACTGAACAATTTCCAATTGGAATGCATAATATTGCGCAATAAACTTGTCTGAGTACTCCCGCACTGCGGCCCTTACGAGGCGAGAGTCGCAACCGTCCCTCGCCCTGCCTCCTGAGAAACTGCATGGGCCAGAAGCTCTAGGAATTACAAAACCAGATCAGCTTCTATGGGACCTGGAGTTTAGGTAAATTTATGTAGAAACTCTATTAAAAAGAAAAAAAATCTTCGTCTGTTTCTGCGAAGACTCATTTTTTAACGGAAAATTTTACTATTACAGTTAAAAATTCATCTTTAATAGTTACAGAATGTCTATTCAAATCTTGGAAAAAAATTCCCTGACAATTCCAGGTTTCTTCCAGGTATCTCAAGCTTTTTCCAGGTATGATTTTTTTGCGAATTTATTGCAAATAATGTCACTTTTTATTTTATAGGAATTTAATTCATATTGCAAGATATTCTTAAATATTTTAGCGGGACAGATTAAATAAATAATTAAATAATGCTTAAAATATAATGAATCATTTCTCGAATTTGTCTCTAATGTTCATGAATTTAATTAAATTAATTTTAAAATTAATATTAAAGATTCAAATTCCTAACCATTCACGGATTTTCAAAAAGATGCATTAATTTTTAAACAAATAGTTAAATTTTTAACCAAAAGGATTAATTTTCTACTAACTGAAAAAGATCAATTTTCAAAGAAATAGTTGAATTTTGAAATAAAAAATATCACTTTTCAACAAAAAATGGAATAGTTACATATTCAGTTAAAAAATTATTCTTACACAAAAAAACTGATTTATTTTTGAAACAAATTTGATTAAACCTTTAAGTAAATAGTTTTATTTTCAACTAAAGAGATGAATGAATTTTTAAAATGATCAATAGTTAAATGCAATTCTTGAATTTTTAAGAAAAAAAAAATGGATTTTTAAACAAGACGATCAGTTTTTAAACAGAAAAATTAATGTTCCAGCAAGAAAGACGATTTTTTAATTAAATATATGAAATTTTTAACAAAAAAGTTGAGTTTTTTGTTTACAGAATACTTACTTTTAATTAAA
Source organism: Druon quercuslanigerum (assembly GCA_010014905.2). Taxonomy (NCBI): domain Eukaryota; kingdom Metazoa; phylum Arthropoda; class Insecta; order Hymenoptera; family Cynipidae; genus Druon; species Druon quercuslanigerum. Next base: position 12,943 of record JAAAKG020103504.1, on the reverse strand, counting down.
TAGTTAAATTTTTATCTAAGCTAATGAATTTTCAAATAAAATGATCAATCTTTATCTCGAATAAATAAAAGTAAAATAAATAATAAATAATATAAATAATACAACAAAAAGATGATTTTTTGAGAAAAGATTTCTATTTTGAACAAAGCAGTTTTTTTCTTAACCGAAACAATTAATTTTCTACCATTTTAGATCACGTAGACAAAAAAATTTGAGTCAAAATTAAAAATACATGAATATTCAACAAAACATTTGCATTATCAAATACAAATAAAAAAAAATTTCAAGCAAAAAGTTCAATTTCATACAAAAAAAACATCCATTTACCGACAAAAATTGAATAGAAGAATTGCTTTTATCAACGAAGACGAGTTTTATTTTTTTATTTTATCGAATAATAATTGAAGTCAAATTTTCAGTTGAAAAATGCATTTTCAACCAAACGAGGAATTTTTAACTAAAATGATGATTCGTTAACTTCAATAGTTGCATTTGCAACCAAAAACATGCATTTTGAAATAAATTGATGTCTTTAACTAGAATCATTAAATTTCCCATAAAAAGAATTATTTTCAGCCCAGAAGATTGATTTATACCAAAAGGTAAAAATTTGCAACCAAAAATAATATTTCAGCCAAATATTATATATTTATTTTTTAAGTAGGAAAATTATTTTTCAATAAAAAAAACAAGACACAAATTTTCAACAAAATAGTTCAAGTTGCACTTGGAATAAACTTAATAAGCTGAACTTTCAGTCAAAAAATTGATTTCAAACAAAAGAACGTGTTCTTCCATTTAATATTGCAATTTAAAAAAAAAAATTAACGACGCTCTTGAAAACATTTCCAGACCCCAGAAAATATCCCTGACATTTCCAGGTTTTTCCAGGTTTTCCAGGTAGGGTAGACACCCTGAGTTATATTCAATAGAAATAGTTCTTTGTAATTTAGGTGTCCTTCTATAAATCTTGGATATAGTTGATAAATATTTTTTTAAATGTAACTTTATTTGGTTAAAAGTTTTATTATTTGCTTAAAATTTTAATTATGTTGTTTAGCATTTAACTATTTGATTAAAAATTCAACTATTGAAATTAAAATTATCTTTTCATTGTTTTAAATTCTCCGGAAAAAATACCTTTTATAAGTCAAAAATGTAACTCTTCTGTTGAAAATTCATCTCTTCTAGAAGAATTTTCCCTTTTTTAAAAACGCAACTGTTTGGTTTAAATTAATCTCTTTTGCTCAAGCATTTAACTATTTGATTCAAAATGTCTTTTGTAGAAAATTCATGTTTTCGGCTCAAAAATTCAACAATATGGTAGAAACTTCAACAACTTGATATAAAATTGAACTATTTTTTAGAAATTCGAAATTTAGAAATTCTCAAAAATTCAGTTTTATAGTTGAAGATGCATGGTTTTAATTGAAAATTTTATTTCTTTGTTCAAAATTGTACTATTTTGTTGAAAATACGTTTTTTTTTTTGGAAATCGAATTTTTTAACTTAAAAGTTAAAAATTCCATTTTTGATTGAACATTTATTTATTTTAGTTGTAATTTCAACTATTTGTTTAAAAATTCATCTATTTTGTTAGAAATTCGTTTTTTTGTAGAAATTTTGTTTGTTATAAATTTAACTGTATGGTTGAAAGTTAATATGTTTTAGTTAGGAATTCAAGTATTTTGTGAAAATTTCGTAATTTTTGTTACTGCTTTTGATTTAAAATTAAAATCTTCACGGAGAAAGTGTATTAAGAAACTTTCCCGAGCTTATTTTAACTATAATTGGGATATATGGACCAAAAGGAGAATGCTTGAAATTATTGTAATAACTGTGTCTTGTTAAATGTTAAAGAACAAAGGACAGTTCGGTAAATTTTAATAATGCAGATTAAATTTTCCAAATGGACAGTAAAGATTTTCAAAAGTAATTATTAATCCACGTGGTGTAATTATTGAAAACTATTCCGTCACACATTCGCAGGAAAAATTGGATAAAGTTTCATGCTTGTTGAGAAATGTTTGCAAATTTAAATTTAAGCAAACTTTAAATTATGCAATGAAAACAATTCCTGCAATATCGGTTATAGAATCACAAATTTCGGTTATTTTTTCTACGTAAAAAATGTATTATTTTTTTAAAGGTTTGGTAAAGTTTTAAATGGATTCTGGTGAAAAATAAATATTTTTTTTGTTGATTCAGAACCAATGTATTTAGATTATTATATTATCAAAAATATTAAAAATTAACAATCCAAAGGGAAAAAGTGAGAGGTTGGTTTTGGTTGACTTGTTCCTTTTTTCTCCCTCTTTTTTCTTTATTGTTGATATTTATGTCTCTAATGAGTCGGAAAGTGAGATAGTTTAGAAATCTGTTTTTTAATGAAGAAATCTATTTCATGCTCTTTTGCATGAAATTAATTCTTGATAAAATGCATTATTTTACATTCTTAAAGAAAAAAAATTAATTTTGGTTATATTATTACTCCTGCACATTTTATGAAAGTTTGTCCCCTGTAAGCGAGCTTTTCATTTTTGCTACGTTAGACTTTTTTCGACAGTACAGTATACCTATAGTCACGTAGTATCTTCCATCGCCTCCCTAATCTTTCAGGATCGTATGCAAGTACTGAGCACCTCGAAGATATTTATCAATTTTCTAATTTTGAAAAAGGTGTTAAACTTTAAAATTACTTAGAGTCCTTTGTGACGTTTAGTATTTAATAATAAATATTAGTTTGTAAAATTGCAAAATAAAATGAGATTTCATTAAATCAGGAAATTAAAAAGTCAATTACCATAAATCGAAGTTGACGCCCCTAGCGTAAGCCTCAGTGTTTTCATTTTAATGGTTTTTGTCATATTAGAGGTTTCCCTATTAAATTTTTAGACATTTTGTGTAAAATTCCAGTTGAGTTAAGAAAACATTTGGTAAGACTGCCGTTGCCGTATTCATCAGTTTGACTGGATAATGCTGCAGAGATGAGCCTAGGTAAAAAAATTTAATTTAGGACAATTACTCAACAAATATAAATTTTTTATTCAAGAGAATGAAATATATTTTTGTGAAATCTCACAGAAAATGTAGTATCGTTTAAGTCCAATGAATCTAGCCTCTTCTTCGATTTAGAATTTAAATGGTAAAATCAAAATTTTTGTGGAATAATACGGTACCATTTCATTGAATTGAGGGGCCGGATTCTGTAAGCGGCTTAGCGCGTGACCTTTCCGAAATGTGACTCACAGATGATCGATTTTTGAAATTCAAAAAAGTGAATTAAGAAAAATACCATCATATTCGTCTTACAAATTCTCAACTTTTTTACATTTACCACTTTGTTGTACAATTTCAAGTTTTAAAAAAAAATCACACATTTCGGAAAGGCCACGCGCGAAAACCCCTTATAGAATCTGGCTCCTTAATTAAAAAATAAATAAATTCAATTAATTATTCGCAAAAATTATTCCGACAAATTATATAAATTTTTTATAATTTTCAAATTGGTACTTATTCAATTTGGAAGAATTAGAATTTATAACTTGACTTATTATCTTAAAATCATTCTAATTTAAGAATTTTTATTTATACATCTTGAAAATTGAAAAGTTTTTAATTTCTCAAATTAAATGTTGAAAATTATGCAAGATTACTCATTAAAATAGTTTTAATCTGCTGATACATAACACAAAATTTCTTTAATTTGGAAGATGTAGAGTTGAAAACTTAAGTTTAGATCTTCAAAATTATCCAGCATTTTTATTTATACATTTTTAATATTGTAGAGTGTTTAATTGTGAGTATTTAAAATTGAATTATGTAAAAAAATATTCGAAACTACATGATAAATTGCACATATTAAAAATTAAACTATCTTCAATTGCAAATCTTGTATAAAGACTTATTTCAAGAAGGCATATTCAAAATTTTCTCAAATTATGTGTGTTATTCATATTTTCATATACATTAGTTCCATCCAACATAATTAATAAATTCTGTAAAGCGTATATTTAATTCCTGAAACTCTAACCTTATTTAATTTAAGAGATTTTATATAAACTTCATTTTCAGGTTTGTAATGGTTTAATGGTTTCAATTTTTAGATTTAATTTAATGGTTTCAGGTTTTTAACTCAATTTTAATGGCTTGAATATTTGACATTAAAAAGATTTAGAAAAAGTAGATTAAATAATTAAAAATAAAATTAAATAATGTAAGGTTTCATGGTTAGACAATTTTAAATAATAAATCATCTAATGTTTTTATTTACTTCTTATAAATTAAAAAAAAACCCTCATCAATTAAATGTTACAATAAAAAAATTTTTTGAAACGGGCCCCAGATATTTTTTGCACGGCCCTGACGTACCCGCACTTTATCTTTATAGTCGAGCTTTTTTCCTGTATCCGAACTGTTAGGTCAGCCGTGATTACGTCGGTAGCGATCGAACGTGTTAAACGTCGGTTAGGTAGTTCGAAATCCTTTGCAGCGGTTTCGATTTTTAATAGCGTTAATATTGTTAAAAGCGTGAGAATGTGTCGTATGTAATGTATTGTAATTTAATGTAATTACCGAGTCCTCGAGCGCTTTTTACCCAACTGTTCATTAATCTTTATCTAACGTTTCATATATTTTACAATTATGTTCATGAAAAGGTCAACTACCAAGTACAGTGTTGAATAAAGTACAGTTCGGGTAAGATTAGTATTAGTTTGTCACACTTTCATGTTTGTGAATGAGGTATTACCGAATTTCGTTTTACCGAACTAGAAATGAAACTTTATCAAAGTGTCCACGAGTTTACCCAACTGAGTTTGGTAAAGTTTCTCGAACTATTTTTCTCCGTGTTTTTTTCTTGAAATATCAATTATTATATTTTTTTATTGAAGATTCACCTTTTTAAATTGAAAATTCATTTCATTGTTTGGAAGTTTAACTACAATTTAAAAATTATTTTTCTTGGTTTGAAGATTAATAATTTTAGTTAACAATTCTTCTTCTTGGTTAAAAGGATACATATTTTGTTGAAATTTTATATATTTTAATAGAAAGTTCAACTGCTTTGGTAAAAGTTGAATTTTGCTTTAACAGAACATTTAACTTTTTAATTTTTTGTTAAAAATTGATATTTTCGGGTTGGAAATTCAACAGTTTCACAGAAAGTTCTTTTTTGGGTTAAAAGTTAAATAAATTGGATGCACTTTTTTGTCTTGATTTCTTTATTAAAAATTCGTTTTTCGAGATTGAAATTAAATCTTCTGACTATAAATTTAACAATTTGCTTGAAAATGAACTTTTTTGTAAAACGACATGTTTTTGGCTTGAAAATTCAACTCAGTGGTATAAAAAATTCGTTTTTCTTTTTCGAAAATTAATTTTTTTTAAATATAAAATGACCTATTTTACTCTTGGTTAAAAATTGATCTTTTTGGTTTAACAATTTAACTTATAAGTTTAAAATTTATGTGATTTGTTGAAAATTAATAATTTGGATGAAAATTTATTTGTTCTTTGACTGGAAAATATTTTTTTGTTAAAGATTTTAGGATATTTTCTTAAAAATTCGTATTTTTTGGTGTAATTCAACTTTTCTTTTATTTAAAATGAAGATATTTTCTTCGTTAAAATTTCAACTGTTACATTTTTTGTTGATAATTTTTCTTTTGCATTGAAAATTTTAATACTTGGTTAAAAGTTGAGAGAATAATTTGTTCGGTTGAAGATTTATAATTTTAGTTAACAATTCTTTTCTTTGCTTGAAAGTATACATATTTTGTTGAAATTTTATATTTTTTAATCGAAAATTCAACTACTATGTTTAAAGTTGAATTTTGTTTTAACAGAACGTGTAACTTGTTCATTTTTTGTTGAAAATTTATATTCTCGGGTTGGAAATTCAACAGTTTCACAAAAAGTTCGTCTCTTGGGTTAAAAGTTAAATAAATTGAATGCACTTTTTTAACTTGATTTCTGTATTAAAAATTTGTTTTTCGAAATCAAAATTGTTTATTTCGACTGTAAATTTAACTATTTGCACGAAAATTAACTTTTTATAAAACTACATGTTTTCGGCTTGAAAATTAAACTCATGGGTATAAAAAATTTGTTTTTCTTTTTCGAAAATTCATTTTTTTAAATATAAAATTAACTATTTTATACTTGGTTACATTTTTTTGGTTCAATAATTCAACTTATAAGTTTATAATTTATGTCATTTGTTGAAAATTCGTCTTTTTCGGTAGAATTTTTTTTTTTTTTTTGACATTTATCTTTTCGATTAAAAATGTAATTGTTTGGTAGAAAATTATTAATTTCGATAAAACTTTTTTTGTTCTTTGACTGGAAAATATTTTTTTGTTAAAGATTGAAGGATATTTTCTTGAAAATTCGTATTTTTTGGTTCAATACAACTGTTTTTTTAATTAAAAATGAAAATATTTTCTTCGTTAAAATTTCAACTATTACATTTTTTGTTGATAATTTTTCTTTTTTATTGAAAATGTTTCTGCTTGGCTAAGAGTGGATCTACTTTGTTAATTTATAAAAAATAGTAATATTTTAGCAACCCTCGCCACTCCTGAAATATGATTTCTAAATTTGAGCAAAAATGCGTAATTTATGCACTTTCGAGTTTGAGTGCAATAAAATCATACAATGCTGAATACTGATACTTTTCTTCAATTTTCGGATAGAAAATTAATTTTCAATGAGTCGGTTTCACAGTATGCGGCAGACGATTTTTCCCTCTTAGATAGTGATAAAATAATAATCAAATTATCATTTTTTTTTTTGAAGCATGAAGATATTGAAATAGATGCCTTTTAGAGAAACGAAAAAAAATCTGCCTCGGCCCGGGATTGAACCGAGAACGCCGCTATTCGCGAATGGAGCGTTCAAGCAATTACGCTAAGTACTCCATTTTTTGTGTGTTTCTTCAAAAAATATTTAACTAAAAATCGGTAATCTTGAACATCAGGAATTAATTAATTACCCTGGTCGACAAAATAACAAAAATACCCCAAATTATATTCAGATTCAGAGAATTTTTTCAGATTAAAATTAATCAGTAAAATTTTACAGTTTTAAAAGATGCAGGCACGCCTTATGCCGTTGAATTAGGAAAAACAATAACCGATATGCTATGGCTGTGGTGGCGTATTGATTAAACGCTCCACTCGTGAATAGTGGCGCTCCTGGTTCAAATCCCAGCAGAGGCAGATTTTTTCTCGTTTCACCAAAAATTAATTGACCAGTAATCAGCCAAATTTAATATCAGATATAAGTTAACGGATTGCAATAATTAAAATACGATTATTAACATGATTTTTATGTCCTTGAAGTATTTTTTTCGACAAATTATCTAGATTTCTAAACAAGCAGGATGTGCTTGACGATTTTTACGAGTCTCGATACAATTCCAGGAAAGTGCAGTAAACGTGGGACCCAACACACTTTAATCGCGCGTGGAATGTGCTCGGCGAGCAAGGGTGGTGATGCCAGGAGAGGGGAATATTCATTAGAAGGCCGCTGATTTGAAGGCGATTTAATTACGGGTCTACTCGTCTACCGTTAATTAATTTGGTCGATAGTTTAGGCGTGATTAAGCCGACGCTCACAGACAAGTCGATCGAGTCTGCGTTTCTGGCATAGGCAGGGGATCCGGAGTCACCAAACTGATAAGTAGATCTGATTACATAAAATTCACTGTCTTTCAGTCTTTCATCATTACTTTGTCATCTTTTTTTCAGAAAATCTCATCTCTTAACCTATTTTTAATATAATCAAGCTACTAAACATTATCTTATAAAATCGATAAAACAAGCAATTTAATTGTGAATTAAATTAAATCGAACGTCCATTGAATTTGCATTTAGGTTTAATGTATTTAAACTAGAAACAATTGTACTTTAAATGATATCTATTTACATTAATTTCCGATTTCAAAAGTGCACATTTGAATTAATTACACTTTTCTTTATCAAATTACATTGGAGAAGGTAATGGAAATGTTCCTATTGCAATTTGAAAAAAGAAAACAATTTTTATGACAATTTTTTTATTTTTTCATTTTTGTTGTGTTTATTATTATCGAATCTCAATAAAAAACATTTGTAAGAAATATTAACCAAAGTTTCGGCACTCATACCTTCTATCAAGGCAAGAAAAATTTGAGCAGGTAGGAACAGCAACGAAACTAGGATGCTCTCTTCCCGATATCTGAGAATAAAGTCAAATCTGAGAATCAACTCCAAATTTTTGACTTGATTCTAAGATATCAGGGAGAGAGCATCCTGATTACGTTGCTGTTCCTGCCTGCTCAAATTTTTCTTGCCATAATAAAGTTACTCTATGAGTGCCGCAATGTTGGTAATTATTTTTTACAAATGTTTTTGTATTGTGACTTCATAATAATAAAAATAAAAAAAGAAATAAATAAAAAAGAGAAGCAAAGGGCTTTCGTTGTCTGTCTTCTAATTTTTCTTCCCTCTTTTTTGTTTTTGACCAAAAAAGAATTTTTTTCTTTTCTTTTTTTGGAAAATTTTTATATATATTTTTTTAATTGCAATAGGAACATTTGATGGCGGCTGTCCAAATTTGGTTGTTGGGTTCTTAGTTTTATTTTCAGGAATTCCGCACATCATTTAAAAAACACACAAACTTGAAAAATTCTCTTATCCAGAAAATTAAAAAAGTTTTAATTAGACGCATAGGAATTCAAATAAAAAAGCTTCCTAAGTTTCGAATTAAAGCGGCAGTAGTTACACTATACTGGGCTCGAATCCCCTTTCAAGTTTTTCCTCTGGATATAGTTCATGTGCCAATAAATAATGTACTCACTATTAACCATTTTTAGTTATATATAACGGTTATGTAAATAAACAACAGTATATATAATACAACGTATTTTTCTGTTTTGAGAAAAAGGCCCATTCATAAGAATTCTTATATCTTGAAAAATAAAATCTCAAATAATGAAATGTATTTGAGCTGTTCATTTTCGGAAGCCCCCTGGCAATGTGGGGTTTCACTTTACAGGAGTTACGACACTTCACTTCCGGTTCACACTTTTTTTTCTCTATTCAGTAATATAATCTTTCAAAAGTACACTATTATGTAGGAAAAAATATCGTTTCTAATGCAATACAATTTTTCTAGTCACTCCGTGACATTTTAGGAATTTTTTCACTTTTTAAGTAATTTTACCAATATCAAGTGGGAAATAATCTGAAATATAATAGATTATTTTTCTTTAATTTTTAAAAAGAGACAGTTAGAAAATGACGAAACTCATTAACATTTTGGAATTTTTGTGACATTTTTATCGGTATTAATGATAAAATAAACGGATGTGGAATACGAATTTATGACGAATTTGGCAAGGTATTTTCCTAAATCTATTTTTCCAACAAAAAAATCAAAAATACAACTAAAGAGTTTACTTATTTCGTTAAGAAAATTTCCTGGAATTGTTTTCGAAAAAATTTCCTGAACAATTGAAAATTATCGAACTTGATAGGGGAGTTCTCTAACCTTATTTTTGGTAAATAGGGTTAATAGGGAATCTTTCTCATCAATACGGAAATTTTATGAATAAATGAAAAAATAAAAAAGCCTTTTAACATTTTGAGAATTTCCACATTTTTGAAGTAACTTTATTAGTATAAATTCGAAACAAAATAAAGGACCCTTTAATTTTATACAAATTAGAGAAAATATAATATGATAAAAGCGAAAATTTTTAGCTATTTTTTATACGTTATTTTGAGAAAAAATTATAATTACTTAAAGATTGATCGAAATTATTAGGAAATTTTCCTAGAATAACTTTGCGGGAAAATTCTGTAAGCACCTCAAAATTTGCCGAATTCGTTATAAAATTTTCCCGAAGGTAATTTAAGAAAAATTCCCAAAATAATGAAAGAATTTACCGAAATCATTATTCAATTTTTCTGGAGCTATTTTGAGGATATTTTCAAAAATAACGAAGAAACTTAACAAATTCATTTGGAGATTTTCCTGAAATAGTTTGCGGGAAAATTCCGTTAGGAAATTTTCCCGAAAATATTTTTTAGAAAATTCGCTAAAACTTGAAAATATACCAAAATCTTTACGGAATTTTTCTGATGTTATTTTGTTGAAAAAAATCCCAAAATAACTAAAAAATGTAACTAATTCATTAAGGAATTCTCCCGGAACTATTTTCGGGAAAAATCCCTTAAAATTTGAAAATTACAAAAATTGTAATGGAATTTTCATGAAGCTAATTTTAAGAAACTTCCTAAAAATAACAAAACTATGGAATGTTCCTGAAACTATTTTTAAGAAACTTTCTAAAGCGACTAAAAAATTAAAAATATCATTAGGGAATTTTTCTGAAGCTATTTTGAGGATATTTCCAGAAACAAAGAAGAAATTTTTCAAATTCATTAGGAAAGTTTCCAGGAATGGTTTTCGGGAGGAAAAGTTATTTTGGGGAAAATCCTAAATTAATTAAAAAATATTTGGGATTTTTTAGGAAATTTCCACGGAATTATTTTCTGAAAAAATTTCCAAAATACTTGAAAATGTTATAAAATCTTGATGGTTTTGGGAAAAATTCTTGGGAAAAAATCCCAAAATATCTAAAAAATGTATCTAATTCATTAAGAAATTTCCACTAAATCATTTTAGGTAAAATTCTCTTAACACTTGAAGATTAACTAAAATCTTTATGGAATATTCCTGGAGTTATTTTGGGGATAATTTTACCCAAAAAACTAAAAAAATTACGAATTCGTTAGGAAATTTCCACCGAAATTCCCTAATACTTGAAAATTTATTAAAATCTGTATGGAATTTTCCTGAAGTTTTTTGTTAAAAAATCCCGAAATATCTAATAAATGTAACTAGTTCATTAGGGAATTTTTCCGGAACTATTTTCGGAAAAATTCCCTTAGCATTTGGAAAATTACGTAAATCGCAATGGAATTTTCATGAAGCCAACTTTGAAAAAACTTCTTAAAAATAACAAAACAAAACAAAAATAAAGAAGAAATTGTTCAAATTCATTAGAATTTTTTTCCGGAATGTATTAAGTATTAAGTTGAACTAATAACACACTAAAAATTTACGACAAAGGTAATTAAATCTTCCTGAACTATTTTTGGAAGAATCACTGAAGTTGTTATGTTTTTGCAATACCCACATCAAAAGTAAAGACTGCTATGCCTCTAAGTGATGTGCAAAGTGCTTCAATCAATCGAAGTGTGTGAATAATATTGGCGCATGCGCAGTTTCAAACACATATATTTTCAGAATCGACACAATAGAAGCGCATGCGCACTTTAACGAAATGTAACTTTGCACACCGACAAATTTGAAAATATTCTTAAAAATTCTGTGTAAAAAATTATACATAAGGTAAATGTCTCTATTCGTAACCTGAGTCGCAATGATCGTGATGCCAATTTTCTTGCTGTTTATTTAATTTGAATGAATTTAATTTCTATTTGCTATTATAAAATGCTAAAAATAAGTGGGTTTAATCAATAAACGTTACTTTTAACATATTTTTAAAACTGTATATTCATATTATAAACAAGTTTCATGATTACTGGGATCATCACAATTAATGGGATATTTTCTTTACATATTTGCCTTCAGCTGCTCTTCCTTGGATTTTTCTTCTTGAATTAAAAAATCGAATTTAGAGAAAGTTATTCGCCTCTGTGAAAAATTCGGTTTTTCTTGGAAGAGTCGAAACTTAACAAAATATTGAGTCTCGTATTTCTGTATAGATTGTATGAAAGGTATTATTAGATATATGGCATTGATCATTTTGCTAGAGAAGCAGAGGGTATAAGAGAGTAGAGACGAAGGACACCTAAAACTGACTCAGTGAAGTAGAACTTATTATACATACATCGGGCAGTCAGCAAGATATCCGAAAGGCACCCTAAGGATCAGTTGGAAATAAGATAAAGGTATAGGAGTTAAAGGCGCCGCATATATGCGCGGGGGCCATATTAAGCGCGCGATCAAAGAGCGTAAAAGAGCGCGAATACACGAGAGCACGTGGGACAATGCCTGTCACCTCATTCATGTCAAGAGGCCTACGACTACCAACTTCACGAAGCCCGAGGCCGAGGCCGAGGCCAACCAAAAGGATCAAATTGCATCTCGATTCGGCCCGTGCATCCATTTCTTTTTTAATGCCGCCTTCCTCCGTATATTAGTTTTCTTCGGCTTCTTCCTCTTCTTCTTCTTCTTCTTCTTCTTCTTCTTCTTCTTCTTCTTCTTTTTCTTCTTCTTCTTTTACAGTTCTTTCCTTCTCTCCTAATAATATTTACACTCCCTTCTACTCAATCATATTTCATATCGGGATGGATAACTTAATTCAAATTTATCAGACCTGAATTTACGAGGTCTTTCGAACCACGTACGCGACGAATTTCAGAATCACGGAACGCACCGAATAATGATTGTGTATTACATTTGCAAGAAACTTGGTTATTTATGTTCGGAAATCATGGTATATTTAAATGGAAAAGTGGTCGTACTTTATAGCACAGTCAACCTGTCGGGAAAAAACGTGTTTAGCGGAAAAAATTTTCTGATTAATTTTTTTTTTTGCATGAATTACTTGGGGGGGATGAGAAAACCTTAACCAAGAGTTCCCGTGATCCCTCCACTTGCGGAGCATGGTCAAAACTCAACAAATTTTTGGATTCTGTTTCTTTCGAAAAAGGTGAGTTTCTGAGATAATTCATGAGATCAAAAAATGTTTGAAAGAAAACTAAAATGTACAATATTTGGACTTAGATCATTTTTCGTCCCAATCCTTGGCGCCGAGTGACCGGTTTCTGAATGTTTACTATGACAAATTTTACGGAGAGTCTCATTATTCCGGAATTCATCACTTAATCTTTGTATCAATAAACATTACATTTTTCCACAAAAA
>JAAAKG020103493.1:0-15777 GCA_010014905.2 Druon quercuslanigerum | reverse complement strand
TATATGTGTGTGTTTGTGTGTGTGTGTGTAATATAATAATAATCAACCTAATTATATAAAAAAAAATATATCTGCTTAATTATGAAGGATTTCAGAAGGTATAAAATAATAACACACGTTTTTTGGCAACCTAACTTACACTTTATATCATTTTATTCAACATGTACAAAAATTTTGTTATCCACTCTCCAGATATTGAACAGCCATTTCATTGATGAGTTTATTATTACATAATTTTTCACCAATATAAATTTTGTAATCACAATATTTGAAAATCATAAGAAAATCAGTATTAGCTTTGGTTTACTGACCATATAACGTAATTAAATAGTTAACGCTTCTAGAAGCTTTGTTAACGATTTTCAGTGTAACGTATGACTCCCCTATGCCGCCATTTACAATCTTACAACTTCTAGAATTAGTTCCTTCATCCATCACAAGAATCTGAGAAATTTTAAGCTCATGTTGGGGATCTTTGTCGTATTTAAACTTTAGTCTTTTCTTTAGTTCTTTGCTCGGATGAGGGATATCGTAAGTGAAGATGTTCCCTTTGCGAAATCTGTGTTTACCTATTTGTGCCTTCGCTTCAATAAGCACAGGTTCGTCATTATTCTTATATCTTCCAAAGATGTAATCATGGGTGGATTCGTGTTCCGGCACACACATTACCAAAATGACAAATGCCAATATTGTAAAAACCTTGCTCCATGCCATTTTTAACGTATTTATGAAAATACACAATTCTACTTTGCGTAAACTGAATAAATTTCTGACTGAAACTACTTTTACTGTATAGTTAAGAATTAGTAATAGACTGCATTGCTTCGATAAATGGGACCACCTTTTATACCAGTTTCTCAAAAGTGCTCAGTCATCACTGACACTCAATTATACTAAATATATATTTTTCTGAAATAAAACAGATATTTCTAAAATTGACATCTAGCTTCAACTCCCTACTATCTAGAGACGAAAGTCTGAAACAATATTTAATACAAGTGGTAACAGAATAACGGATTTAAATTCCTGACTGTGGTAAGTTTACCTTGTCCCATGTCATCTGATAATCAAAACAAAATTTCTATGAGTCAATTACAGACCCACTCTCTAATTATTCCATCTCTTTGATAAAGTACAATACTACCTAAAAAATTATTAATTTATTACTTCATTAACTTTAAATTGGACAGAGTATGAACAATTTCAGAAAAACCCACAACTATGTAGCATTAATATAGGAAAATATAATGATCAACACTAATAATTTTTACTTATACTTTTTTTATATGATATCACGATTTAAGAGACTCATCGAGAAGTCAGAGTCTTTAAAGGCCTCAGTTAGGCCCAGGTAAATCAGCAAGAACCAATTCGGAACGGTCTCGTTCAGTCACCACCAACTCTGATTTCGCCAAGCCCACTGGCGTACTGGCAAGTAATGTAAAAATGAACTAAAAAAAGTCAAGTAATTTTATGGATTTAACATTTTTATTTTAATTCGATCCATCTGAAAAAACTCAATCTACAGCAGACTGGATAGCTAAAGTAAACACTTGTGCAATTTTATATAACTGAGATGACAAAACTAAGCTCTATGTGGCGAGTTGCAGGCTCCGCGGTAACGCAAAAATTTGGTATGATGAGCTGCATGAAGCACAATTGTCTTGGCCAGTATTTTCTCTTTCATTCAGAAAATAATGTCCAGGAGAGCTTAGTTTCGCAATTTCATTTAGAGAGGCCATTTTGTACGAAAGTACTCCGGGTCAGTATCTTTGAACTTATTGCTTTATAAAACTTGGGAAATTAAACAAGCACAAGCTTGATTTGGTGGAAGATAAAATTGTCGATTTCATTTCACGTAGTCTTCATATAGAGAAAATATGCACCACCATTCTCTCTACACGTAAAACTGCTAACGAACTAATCAATTGCTTATCTATTTTCCGCAAAACCGATGACAAAGTTAAAGAAAATAAGTAAAGAGGAGAAGAACGCGTATTTTTACTGCAGGAAGGTAGGCTATGAAAATATTTACGCCCGTGTGGTTCATGGAATCCTGAAGTAACAAAATCTTCAAAGAACGAGAAACCGAAATGCGCGCATTGTCACACATCGGGTCATAAAGAAGAAAATTGTTGGTCGATAAATAAAAAAAGAATCAAAGCGATCATGAATAGCCAATATGGAGGGAGATATGGACGTTTGTCAAACAAATTAATTAAAAGTACAAACGCCTATTAAGTATTGTACCGTAAATCATATTGCAAGTGATTGCCTGGTTGGTTTCAGAGGTGATTGCTCTTTAGTTTAATTCAGTGAGGCACAAGCATTTGGACTTAAGTTAACCCAAATATAAGAAACCTTCTCGGCTTTTAATTTTGACGCTTGTACTAAAGTCTATTTCCAGATCGACAGCATATCATTCGAAATAGGAATGTTTTTTGTTCCGGACAAACATTTTTCGAGAAAAATACTTATAGATCGTAATGTACTTTCTTATTTCAGAGTAAAAGCTATTGTAGACGCAGCTGGATTAAAACCCGAGAAAGAAAATAAGTCAGTAGAAACGACAGAAGTAAACTTGATAAATAATGATAGGAGGAAAATAAATTAATAAGATATACAATGAGCGGGAGTGGATGATCCAAAAATCATACGCGAATTAGTTAAACAAAGTTAAAACTATACTGATAAATGACGAACCTGTTAGCTACCGCATTTGTAAAAAAAAAAGAAAACTGCTGAAATTCGCTAATGCGTGAATTATCTTTTATTAAATAAAAAGAATTAATCTGACATGCAACTATTGCCACACATTGACGATCAGCTTGATCGTCTATTAGGGAAAAATTGTTTACTTCTTTGGATCTAAAATCAGGGTGTCGTCAAATTCCTATTAATGAAGACTCTATCGAATTGACAGCATTCGTCATCCCAGATGGTCACTACGAATTTCTATTTTTCGGTCTTAAAAATTCATCGGCTGTTTTTAAAGACCAATAAATAGAGCCCCTGGCAAGCAGAGGTTTTCATCGTATTGTTTCATATTGGCGATATGCTCATAACAGCCTCGAGTTTCGATGAAGCTTTTAAAAATCTCGAATCAGTAATAGAGGCCCTGAGAAAAAGTAATTTCACCCTAAACGTATCAAAGTGCAAATTTTTCCAGACGCCGTAACAAAGCTTTGGAACCTACTAACGTAAAAGAGTTGCGCAAGTTAGACGCAAGTTCGGTTTAACTAGGAGCGATGCTTTTCCAGAAGAAGGATAGTGAGAAACAAGTTTTCTTATATTAAAATCGAAAAACTAGACCCGTTGAGAGAAATTATCGCTTTTATGATTTAGAGACACTCGCCATATTCGATGCACTAATGAAATGTCGTGTTTATCATATCGGAATCAAGTTTACAGCAGTTAATGACTGCTGTGCGATTCGAGCGAAGTCTGTAAAACGAGACATTATTCTTAGGGTAGGAATATAGCGAAAATACACGCAGGACTTTGTTTTCGATATTGTCTATCGACTCTGCTCAAGGAGCACATACAGACTATCTCAGCCGTAATCCAGTCAATTGTATGCTGATTGACATAACTGACAGAGAATGCATTAGAGTAGCACAAATGCAAGTTCTCCGAAGAACAGAAATAATGAATAAAAAACGAGGCTAGTGCCTCGTGCATTACGATTTAATATCTGGAACATGTACCAAGATGGTCAAGTGCATTTCGCGGCCGAGAAGTCAATTAAGAAAATCAAGCAAAATTATTTGTTTTAAAGTGTAAAGAAGTTTGTCACTAAATACGTCAATGCTTGTTTGAACTACTTATATTACAAATACACAACTAATCATAAGCAGGGTCTCTTGTGTCCGGTAGAAAAAGTCACAATAGCATTCCATACCATACACAAACTGTTGCATCTTTAAGGCTGTAAAAGACACTAAGACCAAATGGGTCATCAAGACCCATAGAGTAGAATCAACCGTAACACGAATCGAAACACCCAGAAATGTCTAGCACAAATGCTGTATGAATACAAACCTAAGAGTTTAGCAGATAACACTTAACTTAGCGCAAACCAAGAAACATTGGACCAGAGTGACCTGAAGGAAATCTTGGACGAGGACAGGCTACACACTGAGGAGGAACTGAATCGGCATTAATCTCGGGTATATAGCAAGAGGTTCAACCCACTGCAGTATTCCGCAGGAGACATCGTTCTGGTGGCATCTAGACCAGCAGCTACTGTTCAAAGTACGAAGCTAACTGTCAATTCCAAGGGTCCTTTCAAAAATGACAGCTGTTCTGTCCGAAAATCGCTATGAAGTCAAAGACCTAGGGGAACTTAAGAGTGGCTAAGGTCAAAGGACTGGGATAGCAGTAGACAGCATGCGGAAATGGATTACCTTCGATGCGCTAGAATAAGCTTAGGTATAGTTATCGATCATGATTTATATTTCTACTGATTTGCAGGCTAAGATTGGGTGAGCCTGCATAAATAAAAAAACTGGCGTGGACACTGGGGTGTTCACTAGTGCTAGGATAGTGCAAGGTGACGGAAGCCAACAGGTAACCTAGGCCAAATGGTTATGTCCTGGGCGCTCTGGCACCACCTCTGGCCAGGGTCTTGTGGAGATAAGTTCGTTAGCAAAAGTCCCACGCAATTTTCATTAATAAGGGGAGGGGGCGATTAGATTCAACTGAGAGTCATAGCTGGTTGTTGTTTTATGCTGAGAAGGTCACCAACCTTCAGCAGCGCTGTGTTATTTTCGAAATACTGTGAAATTGTTGAATGAAAAAATGTAATTTTGTATTTTCCATTACTCTTTTATGCTGTCAAAATTTGAACTTTTCATTTTTTGGAATCCAAAAAATTGTAATGATACTCTTGTAGGGCATTCAAAAAGTAACATTTTTCTTTTCTTTACTTTTTTTCATACCGTGCGTTATTTGGCTTGAAATGTTAATTTTCGTATGTTTTTTGGAAGTTTGTGATGCTATAGCTCTGTTAATGTTTGGTTTTCTAATAAAAGTCATAACAATAAATTGTTTATCTTTTTAAATACTATGAAAAAGCTAATCTAATATAAAATAGTACAGACAAACAAACATATATACAAACATACGGACAGACACATTCGTAAAAACCTGTTTTTCGGATTCAGGGGATCCCAAACGCGGATATTTGATATTTGATATTTGATATCTCTGATGAGAATGAAAAATATGTTATTTAGATAGACTTTGGAATTGAATTTTACTTAATAATTAATAATTTTACTTAATTCCATAAAGCGCACAGTTTTCAATTCATCCAATTAATTTCTTATACTTTTTTATCATGTCAGTTTTATGTGTGATATAGCTTTTCTAAAACAAATATTTATAACACATGTATAAAACAAATAATTAGATTTCACTTATTTCACAAAAATTAAGAACAGTATAGTTAATAATATGCTTTAATAACTAATAAATTAGCGAATAATAATGTATAATATTATAAATTATAGAAATCATAGAATAATATTATACATTAATAAATTTAGTTTTTTAAATTTTAATATTTTAGGGTAAAGGATTTCGAAAAGCACTTCTAAACTTCTTTAACAATTAAACTTAAATTTTAAAGCTTCAGCGCTTCTAATGATGAATGTTGCAATATTCATAATTTGAAGCGCTTCAGCTCTAAAATTTTAATTGGGATCAAAGCCATACCACTGACTTTTAAAATGATCTCGTTGAATCTTGTATTATGCAATGTGTGTTCCAAAACTGCATTAACCGGCGCGCGACACGTAAAAAGTCTGAAAGAAGACTTGTATGAGTTATTGTTTATGCTTCGAAAATGGTCTAGAAAAAATTATATTTTTGTCATAAAACGCGACATAGGTAAAAAAGTCTGAAGATAGATTCGTAACTTTTTACTATGAGGGAGCTCAAAAAATAAATATACGGTTTAAAATGTCTGTCAAGAATTGTGCGCGTGAAGAGAATGTTCCCGCGTAGCGACTAGTACATTAGTCTTAAAATACTCGTTATGCTTACTTAGAATAAAAACAAAAGTAAAATCAGAAGTGTCAGCACCTTTTCTGTTTAACTCATATTCTTGGCTTAGAAGCTGGTCAATAGTTTATATCCATTTTGATGCAAGAATATATACTAGCTTATGCACTTTTTCTTTTAAGTATATTAGAGTAAATACACCAAACTCTTGCTTTCAGCACCCGCGTTCTCGGCCTTCCTAGAACTGCTGGCTCCCGCAGTTTCTCAGGGAAGCTGGTCGAGAGCCACTGGACTAAAAGTGAGAGTTTGGTGTGATAATAATTAACCTAATTATATGAGAAACATAATATATCTACGTAATAAAAATGATTTCAGGAGTAATGAAATAAAAACACACAATTTTGGCAGCCTAATTTACACTTCATAACATTTTATTCAACTTGTACAAAAATTTGTTAATCCACTTACCATATATTTTAACAGTATTTTTATTAATATAAGTTTCGCATTACACAATTTTTCACTAATATATCTTTCATTATTACAAAATTTGAAATCATACAGAAATCAGAAATAATTTCGTCTTACTGACCATACAACGTAACTAAATATTTAACGCTTCTAACAGCTTTGTTAATGATTTTTAATGTGACGTAATGATGCCCTAAGCCACCATTGACAATCTCACAATCTTTAGAATTAGTTCCTTCATCCATCACAAGAATTTGCGAAATTTTAAGCTGATGTTGGGGATCTTTGTCGTATTTAAACTTTAGTCTTTTCTTTACTTTTTTGCTCGGATGAGGGATTTCGTAAGTGAAGATGTTCCCTTTGCGCAAATTATGTTTGCCTATTCTTGCCTTCGCTTGAATAAGTAAAGGTTCGTCATGCACCTTATGTCTGCCAAAGATGTAATCATGGTTGGATTCGAGTCCCGGCACACACATTACCAAAATGATAAATGCCAATATTGTGAAAATCTTGCTCAACGCCATTTTTAACGTATTTGTGGAAATGCGCAATTCTACTTTGCGTAAACTGAATGAGATTCTGACAAAACTACTTCAACTATATCGTCAAGAATTAGTAATAGACTACATTGCTTCAATAAATGGGACCACCTTTTATACCAGTTTTTTTAAAAATGCTCAGTCATCACTGATACTCGATAATACTCAATTTACGTTAAAGGTGGGACAGATCAAGAATCAGATCGATTACAGAAAAGATCAAGAAACAGATAGATTACAGAAAAGTAAGCCTCTAAAGCTTAGCACAAAATTATGAATTAATGTAGTCGAAATATTATTCGAAATTCGAAATATTAGTCGAAATATTATCATAGAGAAATATCTTCTCTTAGATAATTGCTAGAAAGTTATGGTTTTTTCTGAAACTTTCAACACTGATTTGGATTTTTAGTTAGGAAAAAATGTAAGTAAACATTAGAGAGAATTATTTTCAAACAATCTCTTTCTTTTCGGTGATTATATTTTTCAGACATTAAACAGATATTTTTAAAATTGACATTAATTCCCTACTAACTATCGATGGAACTCAGCCACAATATTTACTACAAGTGGTAACAGAATAACGGAATTAAATTCTTGACTGCGGTAAGTTTGCCTTGTTCCATGTCATCTGATAACCAAAACAACATTAATAAGAATCATTTAAAGACCCACTCCTAATGATTCCATCTTCTTGCAAAAAAACAATATTACCTAAAAAATAATTTATTTAATACCTCATTAAGTATAAAGTGAGATAAAACATTAAAAATTAAAGAAAAATACAAAACTATGCGAAGAAGGATATTTTCATAATATCACATTCCGTTGCTTAGTCGCTATCCGCCTGAGAACATTATTACATAAGCCAAATCAGCATCAGTCACCCATTGATGGCACCACACATTGATGGCACAAACAACTCTTGAAGGCGATAATCTGAATTCATTGATACTGAGACAGAGCATTCCGAAACGCTATGTCGACATCGCAGATTTCGACCATCAGAGGAGTCAGTCAGTCATATTGAGGCCACAATTTAATTAAGATCTCGACTAATTGATAAATTATAATAATATTGTATCTGATTGCTAACGAGTGACATTTATTGTATTTAAATTTTGTATTTGAACTTTCCTATTTTTATTAAGACTAATTTTCAATAAAAATGAACATGAGAAATCAAAAGTGGGATACAATTCTGCTCACTTCGTGGACAGTGAAATTTACGAAGAGTGCTGGTGCTTTGAATTAGTGTCAGTGCTACCAGTGAACAATCAAACTGTTAAAATGAGAAGAAGTAGATCTCGTGAACATGGTGACAGGGTGCGAAGGAGTAGACGAGACAGGGAAAGATCAAAGGATCGGAACTCGTCTGCTGGAAGGACCTATAGGAGCTCTATCAATCAAGAGAATCAAGAGACTCATCGAGAGCTTAGTCTTCAGAGGTCTCGCCGAAACATTATCTCAAAAAAGTCGAGTAGTTTTATTAATGAAAAATTTTTACCTGAATTCGATCCATCTATAAAAACTCAATCTGCAGCAGACTGGATAGCGAAAGTAAACACTAGTGCAGTAGAGTAACGTAGAGGTTTGCTATGATTAGCAAGAGCTTAGTGTAGAGATTAGTGGAAGATAAAATTGTTGATTTCGTTGCACATGGTCTTCAAGACGAGAAGATATGCACGAGATGCACTGCCATTCTTTCAATACGTTCTAAAACTATTAAGGAACTTATCAATCATCACTGAAAATGTAAATGACGAGACCCAAAACAGGCATCCGATTCAGCAAATGCCGAAGTAACAAAATCTCCAAATAACGAAAAACCGAAATGTGTGTATTGCCACAAATTGGGGCAAAGAGGAAAATTGTTCGTCAAAAAATAAACCAAACAAAGAATCAAAGCGACCATGACTAGCCGATATAAAAAGAGATATGCAAGTTTGTTAGATAAACAAATTGAAAGTACAAAAACATATTAAGTATTGTACCGCGAATAATATTAGAAGTGAATTCATGGTTTATTTGAGGAGTGATTGCTTTGTAATTAGATTCTTTGAAACACAAGCGCTTGGACCTAAGTTAACCCAAAAACAAGAAATATAATCGGCTTTTAATTTCGCGTTATCGACGCCAATCGTTTCTACTAAAGTCTATCTCCAGATCGACGGCATATCATTCGGAATAGAAATGTTTGTAGTTCCGGAGGCACAGTTGTGGAGAAAAATACTCATATGTCGTAATGTACTCGCAACTCTCAGAGTAAAAGCTATTGTAGACGCAGCTGGATTGAACTTCGAGAATGAAAATGAGTCAGTGGAACCGATAGAAGTAAACTTGGTAAATAATGATAGGAGAAACATAAATGAAGAAGATATATTGGGGCAGGGAGTGTAGGCTATAGCGTTAAATATGAGATAATTAAGCGAAGCAAAAAAAACGAAGTTAAAACTTAGACTGATAGATGTCGAACCTGTGAGCTGCCTAACTCTTCCGTTATCGTATGAAGAACGCAATGCGGTCATGCGGATTGTTGAAGAGCTAGAGGAAACTGGTATAATTCGCGAGATTCACTTAACTTATGCCAGTCCCATTTTATAATAAAAAAGAAAAAAACGGTGAAATTCGCTTATGCGTGGATTATCTTCGATGAGCTGAAAAATTTAGGTATAGTTATAGTTGATTAAATATGTTTTTACTCATTTGCAGGCTAAAACTGGGTGAGCCTGCATGCATAAAAAACTGGCATTGACGCTGGGGAGTTCACCAGTGATAGGGAAGTAGCAAGATGACGGAAGTCAACAAGTAACCTAGGCCAACTGGTTATGTCCTGATAACTTCTGGAGTCACGAGAGAACAGCTGACAGAGTCGATAGCGTTCTGGCACGACTTCTGATCAAGGTCGTGCAGACGGAAGTTCATTGACAAGAGTCAGGATCATGTAGTAACCGAGTCGATTCAGCTCTTAGGTGTTTAGTGATCACAATGACACTGAGAGGAGCTTTTTCGGCGAAGTCAAGAGGAACTTCGCTGACGAAGGCTGGACCTGGAAGGGCTGAAAAATCCAGAAGAGCCATCGTGTGTCGATAAGAGATCTAAATTGGCTGCCAGTCATTAACAAGTACATTTACAATTTACAGATGAACTATGGACTCTACAAATAGAACGAGTTAAGGGAAACTCGATGATCAGAATGAACGAATAAAGAAGGATATTTTCATAATATCACATGCAGTTACTCCTTCGCTATCCGCCTTAGCCACATAATTTCACCAGCCGAATCAGCATGAGTCATCCATCAATCTCGCGCGCCCAAATGATTATCAGATGTTTGTATAAACATTTCTTGGAGGCGATAATCTAGATGCTTTAATCCTAAAACAAAGAATTCCGACACGTTACGTAAACATCGCCGATTTTGACGATCAGATGAGTCAGTCAGTAACCTTGCGAACACGATTCCATTAAGATCTTATTTAATTGATAAGTTATATTAATATCGTTTTCTGGTTCCTAACGAATGATATTCTTTGTATTTAACTTTTCTATTGCGACTTTCCTATTTTCGTGAATATTAATTGTCAATAAAAATTAACGCGACACATGTAGCATTAATATAGGCAAATATAGTTATGAACAGTATTACTTTTAACTCTATTATATAAATTATCACCTTACTCTATTCACAAGGCGAACATAAGTGGAAAATTTCTTAAATAGTTCATTTTAATTAATGCTATTTAACAAACTTTATTGTTTAAACAAACGTATTGCTGTCTAAACCAATTTTATCCTACATCAATGCTGGATGTTTGCGGTTTTTAAAGAAGTTTTCAACTTTTTTTGGCATCACATAAAACTGATTTATAGAGGTGATATCTAAAAAATAAGTTTTGATTCGTATTCTATAAATAACTTTAAAGACAAATATCGGATGTTTTATAAATTCCACTAATACTGACCATTCTAAATTAAAAAATGAGAAAAACGAGGGTCGACCCAAAAGTATCCGACCTACCTCGATCTCTCGGCGCTTGATTTATTCTTCATCATCCGGGGGGTGGCATCCTTCAAAGTAGTCCATATTTGATTGAGCAAGACGCTCATATGGATTTTTCCATTTATTAAAGCACTCTTGAAAGTCAGACGTCGGAATCGCCTTTAGTGCATTCGTCGCATTAGTTTCAACAGTCTCTTAATCGTCGAATCGATGTCCCTTAAGCGGCATTTTCAATCGAGGAAACAGCTAAAAGTCGCAGGGAACTATGCCGGGACTGTATGTAGGCTGGCGGAGCTGCGCAACACTGTGTTTCAGAAAATACTGCTGCACAAGGTTTGATGCGAGCGCTGGAGCATTGTCTGGTTTCCCAAACTTGCGATCCTTTTTTCCTTAATGCATCAGGCAATCTTTTCAGAACTTTAACGTAGTAACGTTTATTTTTCAGCCTGCTGGCCTTCAAAAATTGACTTGCTTATACTTCCATTTTGACAGAATTTTCTTAAAACTAAAATCCATCCACACGTTATCTCTAAGCCGGCCTTGCTTTCCTTGCTTTACATCGCCTCGCAAGCATGTCGCTACTTTCTCGCCTCGCACGCATGACGCTATTTTCTCACATTGCCTCGCCTTGCCAGCCTCTGCCTCCGCAGCTAGTCCTTAATCCTTATTTACTATTTACAATATGTACAAAATTCTTAAATCTACTTCCTCTCCTACATACAATATTTTCTTCTCCATTCCTCTTCCTCCTTCCTTCTCTTCTTCTCTATCCTACCCAACACCTCCTTCACCCATCCCAATGCCTTTCTGTCCCACCTTTCATGCAACAATACCTCCATGCGTATCCCACTACTGTCCACCTCTTCACACTCCTCCAACCATCCTCTTCTCTCCAGAAAGCCAGAACCTATTATAACTCTCCATGCATCCGCATCTCATTCCCGCTAGAAGTTCCTGTCTTCCTTGCTCTACTTTCTCACACAAATATTGCGCTCTCTCCCTTAGCATAATCAAAGCATATTCCCATTAAACGTTGACTCCCTTATTTTCTCCATCCCTGCTTCCTGCTCTCTCTCCATGCTGTTCCTTCTAAACAACTCATACACCCTTCTTCCTTCCTGATGCATCCTTCTCACTTCATCTATCTGCAATCCATTCATTCTAAAATACCTTTCTCTTTCCATCTCCATCCTCCCACTCCTACGTCTATTCTCCTTCTCCCACCAGTATTCCCTAACCAGCTTACTTTCTCTCTCTTCTAAACATTTCTCTTCATATTTACACGCTTAGCTCCCCGTTATAATCTCCCTCCTGACAATATAGTTCGGCGTATTACTTGCTAACCCCAGTGTCCACTTTATATACTTCTCCGGTGTCCTATTTACCTCATCAGTTACCATCCACCTCTACTCCTCCACTCCGTAAAATAAGACACTCATTACTAGAGAATCAAACAATTTCATTCTCCTTACAAAATCATCTGCAAACAACCTCTTTCCCAGGCCCCACACTTGCCTCATCGCCACATTTGCCCTTCTCACTCTCTCGTTTATATGACCCTCCACTACCCCATTCCTCCGAAACAGGAAGCCCAGGTACACAACAGGTAGCCAACCCTTCCTGAACCCCCATTCATTTAGAAACCTTCAGAGCTTTTCTCCCATCCTCTCACCCTATCTTTCGTCTCCTCATATACCTCCTTCACCGAAGGGAACGCCCCTTTTATATCTACAAAAAACGCATACACTTTGGTACCCTTTTTTATTAGTACTCTATCCACCACGTGCTGCAAAACGTCAATATTGTCAATGGTACTCCTTTCCTCCCTAAAGCCCGCCTGCATCTCCGGCAGTATGCCTTTCCCGTCAAGATCTTTCCGCAGCCTATCTGCCAGCACCACCGCGTATATTTTGTACGCTGTATTCATTAGAGTAATTCCTCTATAATTTCTCTGGCTCTCCCTTTTTTATACAGTGGTACGATCACCCCCTCCCTTCACCCTCTTGGAAATCCCTCCCCCCGATATACTTTTCTTACTACTCCCATCAGCTTCTCCCTTTCCTCTTGTGTGATAAAGAGCCCGTCCTATCAGCATATCAGCCTACCAGCACCCCGAGAGCCTCCTTCTCTGCCTGCCCCTCCATTTTTATGGGGGGTGACTTACGTGTCCGTACGCTTTTCTTAAAGGGACTCTCTAGCGAGCTTTTCTCCAGACTATATTTTCTGTCTCGTCTCTTCACTTCTCTTAACTTCCCAATTAACCCTTTACAAGTATACTCTCCTTTTAGTCTTCCACCCTCACACTCCACTCACACCTTCCACACAAAATCCGCAATAACTTCTTACCACCTGTCACTGCACACTCTCTCCTACCGACATCAACATGCAAGTCTCAAATAATAAAATTAAGTATGACCATAAGAACGTTAAAAATGACGCGGAGCAAGGTTTTCGTCAATTTTGTTCTTTAAATTTCTTATTTTATACTTAAGAGAAAAAGACATCATTACCTAATATATATTTCTTGTTCTGTGATTTAGAATAAAAAGAATCGTTTCAATATTTTCATATTAAAATAAAAATAAACGATCAAACAGCCTTTTTTCTTATGATAAATACAGGTTAAACTTCATGATGGAGCGTTATTTTTTAGGTCCGACAATTGTTAATTTCTATAGTTTTGAATTCTGAGAACATTTTTGTTCTTTATTCAAATTTATTTATTTACTCTTCAATTAAGTTGTGTCGATAAGTAATATTTTATAGAGTTGCATCTATAAAGTTTTGACTTCTTGACCGATTTAATCTTCTCTGGTCAGGAAATTTGTCCGATTAAATGCGTCAGTACCAATCCTGGGAGAGGAAAATAAGCTGACAGTAAAAATTCTCTTAAGGACAAATTCTAAGAAAAAATTTTTATTTAAATTACTTTTTCTAAATCAAGAATTTATTTTCCTTTTGATGTCCTAATGTTCTGAGATAATGCTTGGATGTTTTTACTATATAAAAAGTATTTTGGAATGTGACTTCAGCCTAATCATTGAGGGCTTTTTTGAATTAAATTAAATCGCTTTACTTAATTTTAAAAACATCTAACCAAGCCTCATTTGATTTTGACTGTCTAGGACTTTTTTTATTCTGTACATTTCACTTTCCTAATTTTATAAAAAAGGAAGAACCACAATTCTACTGATAAAATCTATTTGGCACTGGTTTATTTATCGGCTTTTATTTTTTATAGACTTTGTACAATTCCACTTTGTATATATTTTTGAGCTCATTCCGGGATAAAATCAAATAAAAATGTTGTCACCAGCACAAATTTTGGTCAATTAAAAATGTTAAAAGTTATTTCCGAACTTTAAATAGTAGATTGTGAATCTTCCGATTGAGAACGGGTTGAACAAGAACAGTATTTATTGTTCTCAATAATTAAAACTTTTAATTAGAAGAATCTGCCAAAGCACTTTTGAAATTGTAAGCAGTCTATATTTTTCTTTAGTTTTAACATTTAATTATTTTGTTTAATTAACGACATTATTTCTCTGCACACATCTGGACACACATTTTTTAAAATAAGAAGTAATTTTTCTAAGGACCTACGATATTCTGATCTGTATTTCGAACAAATACCGAGCTCGTTGAGGTGTCTTCGCAAAAGCAGCTGCTCGTAGCGGCGCTAAGCGAAAAGTGCAGTGCACTTCCTCGATCAGTCCTCGTATCAGACCCGTTCATCCTCTCTTTTTCAGTAATACATGCGCACACAATTACCTGGTTTCCTTTAATTTGATCCTGTTTCACGTAATAATTACATGCTTAAGGTATACAGGTGTCTAAAAAGTCCCGGGACGGTTGAATATTTCCTCAGGTAAAATATTTTTCAATAAAGTGAAGGTCACTCCTGAAGTAAATTTCAACGAGGAATTTAATGGTGACGTTCATTTTGACCTTGAAGATGACCTTTGTGGCTTTTTAAAGGTCTTTTTTTTAAATGGAAATCCCCTTTTTTACATCTGCAATCGATAGAGCGTAAAATTCCACGTCCAGGTACGTACCCAAGTCATAGGTCAAGTGTAACGTTCAGGGTCAGTTAGAGGGTATTCGACACTAACAATGTTTTCCAAAAGGTTAGAGCAATTCCTGAAGTAAATTTCAACGAGAAATTCATTGGTGAGCTCTGTATTGATCTTGGTGATGATCTTCAAGGTTTTTTCAAGGTTTTTTCTAAGCAGTTTACATTTACGTTTAGCATTACCCAGGAACAACGACGTGGACGTAGTAAATTCTGTTCCCTTTGGGGTTCTTGCTTAGCGTGAGCCCCCTTGCCTCTCACGTTTCGGGGTACTTGATTAGCGTGAGTCCCCTTTTTCTCACGCTTTAGTGAAGATGTTCGAACTGAAAACCTTGAGCTTCTTGACAAAAAGCTATGCAATTGCAAAAATAAGTTACAGCATTACGAATCATCTTCCTATCAATCAAAGCCTTCTTCCAATTTACCTTTGAGGGAACTGAGTATCCAAATATGCTAGAACCTCCCTATAGTAATGAGCCGCTGCTCCATCCTGCTGGAACCAAATATTTTGAAAATTATCGCCTGTCATCTCCCTTATTTTTTGTACAATTTGGTTTCTAAAAGCTATTCATATGCACGGGCATTGAGATTACCATAGATGAAGAAAGGGCCTATCAATTTATCATTCAAGATACCGGCCCAAACATTAATCTTTTGTGGATATTGTGTGTGACTCTCCAACATCC
>JAAAKG020103482.1:0-15778 GCA_010014905.2 Druon quercuslanigerum | reverse complement strand
TTTTAACCGGAATTTTTGTGCTTTTTTCAATTTTTATAAAAAATCCCTTTTTTTTTTTTTTTTTTTTTTCTCTTTTACCTCCCCCCC
The DNA here is from genome assembly GCA_010014905.2 of Druon quercuslanigerum. NCBI lineage: Eukaryota > Metazoa > Arthropoda > Insecta > Hymenoptera > Cynipidae > Druon > Druon quercuslanigerum. The sequence goes on along the minus strand of JAAAKG020103482.1, from coordinate 15,691 downwards.
CCCCCCCCCCCCCCCCCCGTACATTATGCAGTTCTAAATTTTGTTTTAAAGTCAGCTGCCTTTTGTGTTTTACTGTGTTTTAAGTAGCACATAAACACTTCTCAGTAGAACAAGGTATATATAGTCAGACGTCGTAAAGCAAGCGACAAGAATCGAAGATTCTTGAGTGTAAAAAAATCATAAAAAAATTAATGTTTTTTACTTAAATAAATTATCTCACTGGATATAAATTTTTTAATCAAATTATCTAATTATCTCGTTTATATCTTATATCTTTGGTGAACGATATCAGGTACTGTAAGCAAAATTTTGTGGCATTACGACACAGATTAGGCACATTCGCTTCGTCATTAGTATCATTATTATCAACCCACTATTCAATGTTTATACAAATTAAAATATTTTTATATATACTATTTTTTTATTGTAAATTCGTATGTTTAGTTATTATTATATGCATGGTGACCCATTTTAATCTATAATCCCAAATATCTTCTAAAATACCTTATCTACGAAGAAATGATTCGGACCTTCACATTTGACTGTACCACCAATTTTGACCTTAAAGTCAATTTTCAAGGTCAAATGCAGGTAAGATCCTTTTATTTAATGAGAACCCCTACTTGTGACTGCGGATTTGAAAAGAGCGGGAAATTTCACGTCAAAAATGACATGTGGAAAAATAGTTTTTGTGACTTTGGAAAGGTAAAAAATTAAGGTCAAGTGTCTAAGACATTTTTTTCTGACTTCAGCATTATTTAAAATTGAATTCAGTCTTGCAAAAGTTTCTTTAAAAACAGGAAGGAATTACAGCTACAGTTGCTTCTGTGAAAATAGGTTCTTGTTACATGTTCAGTCACTGATTTAATTTCCTCGATGTTATTATTAAATCAGTTCAGTCATTTTTGCTGTTGACAATTGACTAATTTACATTTGCGAATTTGTAACATTTATTGCAATTTTAATTTCAAAAAAAAACATTCAAAACTGCATCAAAATATTATCAAGTTATTACACGCATTGATTATTATTAAAGAGTCCTCAATTTAAAATATTCAAAATTGTAGGATTTTTTGATTGGAAATCGATGAAACGCTTTAATTTTGAAACTGCACAAACCAAAACTTTTGTAATATAGATTGATTGATTTTCTGTAATTTTTATGATCTATGTTTGAAATTTCTTGAATTTGAAATGCTTTGAATTAAAAACTTGATTTTTGAATTTTTAAATCATAAAAATTTAAGATTTTTTATTAGAACATTTCTTAAATTCAAAATTTTTAAATTGTAAATCATAAGAATGGCAGAACTTTAAATTGTAAATTTGTTAAAATACTTTTGTATTCAAACGATCTTTAAATTTGAAAATTTGGAGGTGAAATGAAAATTATATAAGTGATCAAAATTTAAGATCTTTAAGGATTTTTTAAATCAAAGAGTTTTGGATTGAAAATTTTTAAAGTTGCAGAATTTTTTATTGTAAATTTTTAAAACTGCACAGCTTTAAATTTAAAATATTTAAAATTAAAGAGTTTTAATTGATAAAATTCACAATTACAATTTTTTGTAATTTTGATGATTAACATTTTAAATTTCTTTAATTTGGAAAATTTATATTTTAAAACTTGGTTTTTGAGTTTCAAAATCATCAAAATCGAATCATTTCTATTAATAAATTGCTAAAATTAATTAATTTTTCATTGTAACTCTTAAGAATTGCAGAAGTTTAAATTGTTAATTTTTTAAAATTGAAACGTTCCTAATTTTATCAATTTGCAATTAAAAAGTAGGTAATCCTTATACTTTTGTATTTAAAATACCTTTAATTTGGAAAATTTAATGTTGAAAACTTAAACTTTGATTTCCCTGATCATATGAATCATCAAAATTTAAGAACTTTACAATTTTTTTAATTTCAATTTTTGCGTTGAAAAAATTTCAAATTGGAGAATTTATAATTAAAAATCCTCAAAACTTTAAGGCTGTGTGTTTGAAATGTTTATCATTGAACGCATGATTTTTGAGTTTCAAAATCATAAAAATTTAAGAATTTCTATTAGGACATTTCTAAAATTCAACATTTTTAAACTGTAGATCTTAGGAAGGGCAGAACCTTAACTTGCAGAATTTTTTATTGTAAATCTACAAAACTGCAAAGCTTTGAATTTCAAATATTGAAAATTGAAGACATTTTAATTGATAAAATTCACAAATAATTTTTTTGTAATTTTGATGGTTTACATTTGAAATTTCTTCATTTTAAGTTATTTAGAAATAATAAATATAAATTTTCTGTAATTTTGACTATTAAAATTAGAAATTTCTTGAATTTGAAAAATTTAGAATTGAAAGCTTGGTTTTTGAGCTTCAAAATCATCAAAATCTAATCATTTCTATTAATAAATTTCTCAAATTCATGAATTTGTCATTGTAACTATTGAGAATTGGGGAACTTTATATTGTTAATTTGCTAAAATTGAAAACTTCTTAATGATGTCAATTTACAATGAAAAAGTATATAATTCTTATACTTTTGTATTTGCAATACCTTTTATTTTAAAAATTTAAAGTTAAAAACTTAACCTTTGATTTCCATAATCATATGAATCATCAAAATTTAAGAACTTTAAGATTTTTTTTAATTTAAATTTTTGGATTGAAAAATTTTCAAATCGCAGAATTTTTAATTATAAATCCTCAAAACTTTAAAGTTGTGTATTTAAAATGTTTGGAATTGAAAACTTGATTTTTGAGTTTCAAAATCATCAAAATTTAAGAACTTTAAGGATTTTTTAAACTCTGTACAGGTTCCTTCACAAAGTGAATTGTAATAAAAATAATAATTAGAAATTTTTTTAATTGCAGAATTTTTTATTGTAAATCTTCCAAACAGCAAAGCTTTAAATTTCAAATATTTAAAATTAAAGACATTTTAATTGATAAAATTCACAAATAATTTTTTATTGTAATTTGAATGGTTTACATTTGAAATTTCTTTAGTTTAAATCAATAAGAAATAAAAACTGTGGATTTTCTGTAATTTTGACGAATAAAGTTAGAAATTTCACTAATTTGGAAGATTTAGAATTGAAAGCTTGGTTTTTGAGTTTCAAAATCATCAACATCTAATAATTTCTATTAATCAATTTCTAAAATTCATGTCTTTGTCATTGTAAGTATTAAGAATTGTGGAACTCTAAATTGTTAGTTTGTTAAAATTGAAAAGTTCTTAACTTTGTCAATTTACAAATAAAAAGTAGATAATTCTTATACTTTTGTATTTCAAATATCTTTAATTTGGAAAATTTGAAGTTGAAAACTTAAACTTTGATATCTCTTATCATATGAATCATCAAAATTTAAGAACTTTAAGATCTTTTTTAATTTAAATTTTTGGATTGAAAAATTTTCAAATCGCAGAATTTTTAATTATAAATCCTCAAAACTTTAAAGTTGTGTATTTAAAATGTTTGGAATTGAAAACTTGATTTTTGAGTTTCAAAATCATCAAAATTTAAGAACTTTAAGGATTTTTTAAACTCTGTACAGGTTCCTTCACAAAGTGAATTGTAATAAAAATAATAATTAGAAATTTTTTTAATTGCAGAATTTTTTATTGTAAATCTTCCAAACAGCAAAGCTTTAAATTTCAAATATTTAAAATTAAAGACATTTTAATTGATAAAATTCACAAATAATTTTTTATTGTAATTTGAATGGTTTACATTTGAAATTTCTTTAGTTTAAATCAATAAGAAATAAAAACTGTGGATTTTCTGTAATTTTGACGAATAAAGTTAGAAATTTCACTAATTTGGAAGATTTAGAATTGAAAGCTTGGTTTTTGAGTTTCAAAATCATCAACATCTAATAATTTCTATTAATCAATTTCTAAAATTCATGTCTTTGTCATTGTAAGTATTAAGAATTGTGGAACTCTAAATTGTTAGTTTGTTAAAATTGAAAAGTTCTTAACTTTGTCAATTTACAAATAAAAAGTAGATAATTCTTATACTTTTGTATTTCAAATATCTTTAATTTGGAAAATTTGAAGTTGAAAACTTAAACTTTGATTTCTCTAATCATATGAATCATCAAAACTTAAGAACTTTAAGATTTTTTTTAATTTAAATTTTTGGATTGAAAAATTTTCAAATCGCAGAATTTTTAATGATTAATCCTTAAAACTTTAAATCTGTGAACTTGAAATGTTTAGAATTGAAAACTTGATTTTTGAATTTCAAAATCATAAAAATTTAAGAATTTTTATTAAGACATTTCTAAATTTCAAAATTTTTAAATTGTAAATCTTAAGAATGTCAGAACTTTAAATTGTTAATTTGTCAAAATACTTTTTTATTCGAAAGATCTTTAAATTTGAAATTATAAAGTTGAAAACTTGACTTTTGATTTCTAAAATTATATTAGTCATCAAAATGTTGAAACTTTAAGGATTTTTTAACTCTGTGCAGGTTTCTTCACGAAGTGAATTGTAATAATAATAATTATTGGAAATTTTTAAAATTGCAGAATTTTGTATTGTAAATCTTTAAAACTTCAAAGCTTTAAATTTCAAATATTTAAAATTAAAGACATTTTTATTCATAAGATTCACAATTAAATTTTTTTGTAATTTTGATGGTTTACATGTGAATTTCTTTAGTTTAAATTATTTAGAAAGAAAAAATTTTAATTTTCTGTAATTTTGACGATTAAAATTAAAATTTTCTCTAATTTGGAAAATTTAGGATTGATAGCTCGGTTTTTTAGTTTCAAAATTATCAAAATATAAGTGCTTCTATTAATATATTTCTAATATTTTAAAATATTTTCAAAAAGCAGAATTTTTAGTTATAAATCCTCTAAACTACAAAGCTGTGAATTTGAAATGTTTAGAATTGAAAACTTGATTTTTAAATTTCAAAATCATAAAAATTTAAGAATTTCTATTAAGACATTTCTAAAATTCAAAATTTTTAAATTGTCATTCTTAAGAATGGTAGAACTTTAAATTGTTAATTTGTTAAAATACTTTTGAATTCGAAATATCTCTAAACTTTAAATGCTATAGTTAAAAACTTGACTTTGGATTTCAAAATTTATATAAGTCATCGAAACTTAAGAACTTTAAGGATTTTTTAACTCTGTGCAGGTTCCTTTACGAAGTAAATTGTAATAAAAATAATTATTGGAATTTTTTAAAATTGCAGAATTTTGTATCGTAAATCTTGAAAACTTCAAAGCTTTAAATTTCAAATATTTAAAATTAAAGACATTTTAATTGATAAAATTCACAAATAAAGTTTTTCTGTAATTTTGATGCTTTACATTTGAAATTTGATCATTTTAAATTAATTAAAAAAAAAAAATTTTAATTTTCTGTAATTTTGACGATTAGCATTAGAAATTTCTTTAATTTGGAAGATTTAGGATTAAAAGCTTGGTTTTTAAGTTTTAAAATCATCAAAATCTAATCATTTCAATTAACAAATTTCTACATTTCATGAATTTTTTTTTGTAACTTTTAAGCATTGCAGAACTTTAAATTGTTAATTTGTTAAAATTGAAAAGTTCTTGATTTTGTCAATTTACAATTGCAAAGTAGGTAATTCTTATACTTTTCTATTTGAAATACCTTTTAATTTGGAAAATTTGAAGTTGAAAACTTAACCTTTGATTTCCATAATCATATGAATCATCAAAATTTAGGAACTTTTAGATCATTTTAATTTCAATTTTTGGATTGAAAAATTTTCAAATCGCAGAATTTTTAATTATAAATCCTGAAAACTTGAAAGTTGTGTATTTGAAATGTTTGGAATTGAAAACTTGATTTTTGAGTTGCATAATCATTAAAATTTAAGAATTTCTATTAGGACATTTATAAAATTCAAAATTTTTAAATTTTAATCTTAAGAATGGCAGAACTTTCAATCTTCAATTTGTTAAAATACTGTTTTATTCGAAAGATCTTCAAATTTAAAATTCTAGGGTTGAAAACTTGACTTTCGATTTTAAAAATGATATAAGTCATCAAAATGTAAGATCTTTAAGGATTTTTTAAATCAAAAAGCTTTGAATTGGAAATTTTATAAATTGCAAAATTTTGTATTGTAAATCTTTAAAACTGCACATCTTTAAATTTAAAATATTTAAAATTAAAGACATTTTAATTGATATAATTCACAATTAGATTTTTTTGTTGTAATTTTGATGGTTTACATTTGAAGTTTCTTTATTTTAAATCATTCAGAAATATAAACTGTAAATTTTCTGTAATTTTGACGATGAACATTAAAAATTCCTTTAATTTGAAAGCTTTAGGATTAAAAGTTTGGTTTTTGAGTTTAAAAATCATTTAAAAAAATAAAAATAAATTCTATCAATAAATTTCTAAAATTCATGAAGTTTTCATTGTAACTTTTAAGAATTGCAAAACTTTAAATTGTTTATTTGTCAAAATGTAAAACTTTTTAATTTTGTCTATTAACAATTAAAAACTAGGTAATTATTATACTTTTTTATTTGAAATTTATAAATGAAAGAGATACAGACCTAAAAAAAGGCAATTTCGAAAATGAAAGAATTTGTAATTATATACTTTCAAAATTTTATAATGTTAGATCACAACACTTAAAAATCGATACACTTTGAAGCGTTGTTAGTTAAATTTGATGAGTTTTTAATTTGAAAGATTTAAAATAAGCAAGTATACACTTTTGATGATTTACATTCGAATATAGTTTTCAATCTGGAAGATTTAGAATTCAAGACGAGACTTCTAAACTAGCAGATCATATCAATTTAAAAACGAAATATTAATGCATCTTCACAACTCAAAAGTTTTTAATTTTAAATATATATAATAAAAAATTATGCAAGTTTTAAGATTTAGAATTCAAAATTTGGTGCCCTGTTATACGATGTTGAACCCATTTAAAACTCGAACTCCTAATTATATAAATTAAGAATCTTATAAATCATAAAAAAAGAATAAATGTTCCTTTTGTCCATAAAATCTTTTTCACGTCTGGGAATTTTAGTACCTACCGTTCTATTACCCTATTCGCAAATTTTGCGACCTTGCAAGAACAGTTGAAAACGATTTAGCGAAGAAGAGGAAATGAGGAGAATACGACTTTGACGCTGAAATGGTGAGAGGGCGAATTTCACCTGCCACCAGCACCTCCATGCAAACGCAGAGTAATTATAACCACATGCTCGACATTTTATTCTTAATTCACTTACTGACAAATGCCTTTGCTGCTTAAATCTGCTCCATATTCTCTATATGCCCAAACTTCTATCTCATTAATTTCTTTGTTTCACACAATTTGAATTTTAATAAAGAGGTTTTTATTTTTTTATTCAAAATAAAATGCATATCTAAACTCACACCATTATGCAGAAGTCTCGTTAAACTATAATTGTTTCAAAAACTAAACTAGAACGTTAAAGCTCGCGTTTTAGTATTCCTGGAAGTGAGTTGGATAATTCTAGATAAACTTTTCTCTCTGCTCTATTTTCCTTCTCAGACAGCATGGTAATAAACAGCGCAATTTTTTGCAGAACTCGCATGACAACCATTCTTTTAAATTATCACGTAAGTTCTTGACAAAAAAAAAAATACTATGAAAAATACTTCACTATGATTATTTCTCTAAAATGTATCAGACATTATATATTTAATAATGTTCTACTAACAATAATTTAAAAACTTTGAAAAATACTATACACCTAAAATATTTTGCTATAAATAAATTTATTATAAAAATAGAAGATTTCGATATCTATGAAGGCGTCAATCAGGTCTTTTAAATCTCCGCCCACCCTCCATCACTTCCTTTCTCTACTCTCTTCTTCAATACTATCCCTCCTCTACTTCTCCCTCCTCTCAACTCTCATTTATTACCTCCCCTACCATTCACCAATATTCTTACTTCTTCTCTTCTCCATTCAGTCCTCTCCTAATTGTCCCTGCTTCATCTACTCCACCTTCTCTGCTTTCACATCCTCCCCGGCTTCTTATATTTTCCTTTTACACCCGTATTTCACATTAACAACTTACATATTTTCCCTGTTCTATCCTCCCTTACTCCCACCACTTCCTTCTTCCTTACGTACTTCTCACACTCTCCCGCCCCTACTTCCCTCCACCGCTTCCTTTACTGTTTCTCCCCTCTCCCTCTGACAAAGATCACCCTTTCACTACACCTTTTCGATCCTATGATGCCCTACCTTATCTTAAACTCTGCTGCTCTAATTGTTCTTCTCTGCCTACCCCTTTTCACAACTCTAATTCACTACTTCCCCTAACCTACTCTCCTACCCTTGCTTCCACTCTTCTTCACTAACCTATGTTCTACTAATGGATTTACTCTACTATGGAGCATTCCCTCATCCACTTCCTCTATTTTTTCGCCCTCTCCGACTCTGTATACTTCTCCTTCTGCACCCCTCCTCTATTCCTTTTTCTAATTCACATACTTCATATTATCTAATTACCTATTTTGTCGCCCCTATTTACCCCTACTTCCAACCACTATTCTAATTTCCCTCATTTTTCTGCCTCTCCTCCGTCAACTCTAATCACTACTTTCCCTACTATACTCTCATTCCCCTGCTGCTACTCTCCTCCAGTCACACATGCTCTCCTAATAGATTTGCTCGCATACAGAATATCCCCTTCTCCACTTCCTCTCTTTCTGGTCCTCTCCAACTACGTACATTTCTCATTTTCCACCCCTCCTCTATTCATTTTCCTAATTTACACACTTTACATTACCTGTTTACTTATTTTGTCTCTTATATTTACGCCTGCTACTTTCCTCATACTTCTCTTCCCACTGCTCACATCTTATATAATTTTCCTACTTCCTCTCTGCTCGCCTTCTCTCTCTTTCATCACCTACTTTCTATACTTCCTCTCCCTTTTGCAGCCTATCCACCACTTCCCCTTCGAGCCCACTCTCTTCTACTTCTCCTACTCATAAAAAGCCTTCCATCACTTCCTGATCTACACTTCAGCTCCACTCTTCCTCTCCCTACTTCCTCCTACTCCCCCTCCCTCCCCATCCTTCCGAAAAAAGTACGACGGATGCAAAATGGGAGAAAAAAGTTTTTTTTTTAACAAATTAGGCTACAGTTACCTAATTTCAGAAAAATTTGAAAAATTTTTTATAGGCTATTAAATTTCACTAAAGTACTTATATTTAGGTGAAACATTATATGAGTGAAACCACGCTTTAAAAATAATATTTAGCACGTAATAACATTTTCTTAAATTTCTTCATATAACAAATTAATAACTAGACTTGTTATTTTTCAAGCAATGAGAAACTAAGATTTCGTTGTTTCAACGCAATATATTTCAATTTAATGGGATAAATCATTCGGAAATTATTTTCTTTTTAGGGTGAAATGATTTCCTATTTTTGAGAGATTTAGAAGAAAATATTGAGATTTCGCTATGGAGTTCTTTAACATGATGCTCTTACAATTTTTAATCAAATAGTTAAAATTCCAATGTACAAAGATGAAAATTTATGCCTGAAACAAGAATTTGATTTTCAACATGAAAATTGAATTTTTAACTAAATGTTTCAATTTTCAACCTAAAAACGTGAATCTTCAACCAAATAGTGAAATTTAAAAACAGCACAGATTAATCTTAAACCAAAAACGGTTGCACTTTTAAGCAAATAGTTGCATCTTTAAGCCAAGAAGTTTCCTAACAAGAAGTTGAATTTTCTATCCAAAAGGACGAGTTTTCTTTTAATGAAATTTGGAAGCATAAATATTACTTTTCAAGGAAAATAGATCAATCTTCAAAAAAAAAAAGTTTATTTTTTAACGAAATAATTATATTTTCGACCTATAAAGATCTTTATGTAAGAAAGCGGCACATTAAAAAGTTAAACACAACACAATTAATTTCTGATATATCAAAAAACAGCCAAGGTATTATCAAATTCAACAACTTGATCAAACATATGTATTTAAGAATTTAGTGATTATGTTTGTTTCTTTTAAATTGACTCTAATAATATGTAAATATCTACGAAGTATATTCTTCACGCTTACAATTTAGGACCTAAAAACTGTACGATATATGATTTACAGAATTATTTATGGAATAAAGCACTGGAATGTTCGACAGTCCGATTATTATTTAAATGTTTAAAAATGACATTAATTAGTTTTTTCTGCAATTTAAATATATATGAGAATCTATACTCCTATCTTATTCTCTGCGATTCTCCTTAATTATTTTAATGAATTCAAAAGTAAGTCTATTGATACGAAGTTATCCAATTTTTACTAAAAAAATAAAGTTTTGTCAAAGCAGTTGAACTTTTAACCAAGTTTTTAAGTTTTAAAATTAGAAAGGATGAGAAATTTGACAATCATTTTTCGTACTCCTGCATATAATAATTAATTTCCTGTTGGCAAAATTTCCTGTTGCCAAATATTCTCCTGCCAGGCCGCCTCCTGCTGAGCGTTTTCTTCGTGCCAGGTTTAGGTCTCCTCTAGGCAGACCTTCTTCTTTACTACGGCACTTAAGAAAATCAAAAGTTTTGCAATTTACAGATTTTAAGATTTCTGAGAATTCTGTTAGCTTTTAAGATTGAACAATTTTTATTAAAAATTAAATACTTTAAGATTACAGTTTTAAATTTAAACTTAAAATTATGTTGAGTTAACCGAAATTGTCGGGAAAATAAACAATGTTAAACTCCTGAATTAACTTTTTAAAATTCATCAACTATTTGGAAGTATAATTTCCAAACGGTTTTCTTTTTATCTATATGATATGAATAATTATCTTCTAGAAAATAATACAGTGCAAGATTGAAATATATGATTCCAAAGTTTTAATATGAAAACTGAATGTGCAATTCTTAGTTCGTAAATTTTCTCATTATTAAAGCTTAAATTTGAGAAATTCTTCTATTAATTTTTTATTGTTGTCAAATCATTCTGGAGGGAATTAATTAAGTTTATTCAATTACAAACCAGTAAACTGAAAATTCTGGAACTATCGAGATTTTTAATATGGTATTCTACGATTTCCAAGAATTTAAAAAACCAGAAAATTTTCTTCAAAGAAAATTGGAACTAAACCATTCACAATATTTAAATATTAAAATTTTAAATTTATATTTAATTATCAAGGCTTAAAAAATAAAATTTTTTTGAAGATTTAATTCAATTATTTTCTCTAGCTGTTCTAGATATATTATTTTTTTCAGCGTTAAATTGCGTATTTACCTAATGTAGTAAGAATATAAAGAAAATTACAAACGAATGTATAAATACCATTAGCACTTTATGACGTGATTGCGCAATTTGAAATTACAAACGTCCAACAAATAACAAATGTGAAACTAAGCATTGTGGAAATTAAGCTTTTGGCAAAAAACTTGAGTATTATCGCCTCAAATAGTTAAAGCATTTTAGAATTGTGCAATAAAAAGTATAATTTCAAATTTAAAATACAAAAATTTCAAAGACGTTTTAAGTCCAGGACTTAGAACTTTGAAAACTCATAGAAATAAAATCTCAAAGTGAATGAATTAAATCTTAAGAAATACCATTTAAGCAATTCGAAACTTTTTGAAAAACTGAAGCATTCTTAAATATATGGGTTGCCGTACAGAATTATATAACCAACAAAATAGAAATTTTTCAAGAGAGCGAAATAAAATTCTGCAGGATCAAAAAACCTACTTCTACAGTCTAGAATTTTCTAAATCTTTAAAGATGTAGAGGAAGATATAATTGAAATTAAAATAATAAAATACTTGAAGTCAATTTAATGGCATAGGCAAAAAAAGTATATGAATAAATAATATCTAGGACTAGAAATAAAAGATAATATCCAGTCTTTTTTATTGCATTTTTTATAGAAAGGGTAGTTTGCCAATTACATGCCAAAGACGACAAATAAAATTTTTAAAAATAAGCTGAATATAAATATTTATCACAGAAATTAGTTAACTTTTTCCAATAGGCTACGTTTCAAGAGTTCTGAACTCTTTGTGGCTTTAAGGATCCTAATATCAATTTTTTTTTATAATAAATGCGATAAAATATTTTTGAATTATTTTTACTCATGTGCTATAGTTTTCGATAAATATATTTAATAGAAGTCAAAATTTATTTGTTTCTTTCCTCGTTCATAGCCATGGCTAATTTCATTTAAAAACATGTTTTCTGATACGCAAATAATTCGGAGGTCAACATTTTTTTTTATAGTGTAGAATCTTCTCGAACCTAAAAGCAAAGAGGGGAAAATATTATTAGATAAGGAAAGTAAGTCATCCATTAATATAAAGCTTCTTTTATTTATTTTGCCGTCAACATCTCCAAGATTGCATCTTAATTTATCCTTGAATTTACATCGAAAACAAGTTTTCTGCTGTGAATATCATGAATTTTCTACACGCTTCCAGAAATCTAAGGCTGTTTATTATTAAAAAATTATTTAATATGTGTTCGATTTATTGGAAAAGCTTGCGCAATACGGTGGTCCAAAAATGCATTGAAAATTTTGTTTGCATGTTAGAGGGCAATGACCCCACACGCATTTTATTCCAAATCCGAAAAAAGAAATTCCGTAATTTTTTTCATTTAAACAAGGGCCGGTTTTGACTTGAAGTTCTCCATGTAATATGCACGGGGAAAAATCACTTTTTTGAGTTTTTAGAATAATTTATTAGGGTTACAAAAATGTGACCGAAAAGTATGAGGACCTGTAAACAATTATCCAACGATTAATTTAATGCATTAGACATATGCGTTCGACACACCTAACATTAATATTGGCCTAGTGAAATATTTATTATCATTGGTTATTTAACTTTAAATTATTTAAACAAATGTAATTTTGTTTAAGTATATTTTTTTCGAAAATTCGTTTTTTACCCTAAAATGTTACTATTAGTCTAGTGGAATGTTTATTACCATTTTTTCATTAATTTTTAATTTTTTAAACAAATGGAATTTGTTTGAATAATTTTTTTTTTAGAATTAATGATATTGCTTTAGTAGAATATTTATCAACATTGTTTGATTAATTTTATTTTCAAAATTTTTTCAATGCAATTATTATTATTGCTCTAGTGGAATATTTAACAACGTTGGTTAATTAATTTTTAATTATTAAAATAATTCCTATTTGTGCAAAATTTGTTTTTAAAATTCTTTGAACTGGCAGTTTATTTTCAATAAGTGACATAAATTTATTCGCAAATATTTTTCATTTTTGAAAACAATAGATAATTATTTATTTTAAACTAATAATACTATGCTACTAGTAAATTGTTTACATTATGAAAAATGAATTAACCATTATTGATAAATATGCCACTAGACCCACGGTCATAATTTTGAATTACAAGAAATTTGAAACGAAATTATTTAAACAAAATCCATTTTTTAAAATAATTGATAACGATCTCTCTCAGAAAAATATGACTGAAGAGAATGGTAAGATCCAGAAAAATATTTCGGAACAGAATACGCATGGAAAATTTAATCCTATGTTTCTTGTACCTCTTCCTTTGGGTTCTTCTGACAGACCTTCTCCTGCCAGAACTTCTCCTGTCAGAACTTCTCCTCCTAGAGAGTATTCTCTTGCTGCCAAGTCCTGGTCTCCTTCTGCCAGGCCTTCTTCTTTACTCGTTCTTGGATATAAAATTGCACAATTTGATTTTTCTTAGCTTATTTCCATTAAAAATCCGAACCGACGAGTCGAAATTCGACAAACAATTAGTATAAAATTTTAGCTTTATCGGCCTGAGGGAATAAGTGCCCCTGGAACACTTGAAAATCAAAAAACCACACAATTAAAGAAAAATTCCATTTTTATTTATTATTTTGCAAAATTTTAATTATGTTCAAAAAATTGTATACAAAAGTTGTAGATCCATTAACAATGCACATATTATTATTGGTAAATTTTTCTCGTATGCTAAAATCATTTTTTTTACTACAACGCATGATGATTAGGCAAAGACTCTTTTTTATAATTTGGAAACTTTTGGCGCTAATTAATCATAATCTAAATCACACAATGTTTTTGTTGGTCGTTTTTCCTAAATAATTTATTATACCCTTTCATAAGTTTAACCACGTCGAGGTTTGTGTTCTGAGGAATTCATTATTCTCTTTCGAAAAATTGTTTAGTGTCGGCGGACACAAATTGATTAATTTCATTGTTCATAATTTCTGGGATTTTATCGAATTTTACGTTTACTCGCTTTACATTTTCACCTGATAACTATGTTTCGTGATTTAAAGAATTAAACATTTTAATTTTCGCTTGTAACAATTTCGATTACTCGAAATTAGAAAGAATTTTGAAATGTCGTAGATAAAGTTAAAAAAGCTTTCTTCAGGCGTGAAGTGACTCCCTAAAATGTCGTAAGAGCATGCAGAAGATTTTAATGCAGAATTTTTAGTGTTGTAAGATTTAAAAATTGTATGCATTTTCCAAGGTTTTTTTTTAATTTAATGATTTTTCTAATTTTTTATAAAAAATTCAAAAAATTTAAATAGATATTTTGGGACATAGAAGATATTTGCAAATGATTTTAAAAACAATTAAAACCTCGTGAATATTTTTAAAAAATGTAAATCGACTTATTTATATTGAAAAACACAAAACGAAAATTTAAATAAAAAATACTTTTAAAGGAATATTTAAAAAGTTTGAGAATATTAAAAATTTTATCAAAAAAAAAAAAAAAAAACAATTTAGATGGTTTTAAAGCAAATTTTTTAATTTTGCAAGATTATTCAAAATTATAGGAAGAATTAGATCAGTAAATCCTACAAACATTATATTTGCATAACCTTCAAAATTTTTAAATTAGTATATTAAAAAAATGGTTATTTTGATTGTTTATTTTGTTTTTAAATTTTTTCACACACCCCGCGCAGCTCCTGTCACCCCTACATGCGTTGCGACGTCAATTCTCGGAAAGGCTAGAGAAGGTAGAGCTATTGAAGAGTATTTCTGTATTTGTTTAAAAATAAATATTTTGGTTAAAAAGTCAACCTTCCTTAACGGCAGCACTACTACTGCAAAATGTAAAAAAAAGTAAAATTAATACTACAAATATATTTTTTGAAATTGAAAATTTAAAATTTCAAGAATATTTTTTATTTAAGAAAAATTTTTTAAATTGTAGATAGTGCATTCCTCACTTTAAAATATTACCAACTATTTTAATACAATAGTTATTATACTTATTTAGGACCTGCTTTAGAAAATTTCAAACTTGATATAAGTAGCCTATTTTGAAAGTTAAACAAAAACAATTATTTTCTAATAATAATTTAATTTGTATTTATGAGTAAATTATTATTTTATTTAAATTATCGTTTTTAATTAAAACGCATAATATTATTGAATTCAACTGACTCTAATAAACTGACTAATAGAATAAAATCTGATAAGCTTGAACTCGACACATGAAATCCACAAGCAAACGACTATACAATTTATGTGTTTCATATAATTATTTAATGACGCACGGAATATTTTTGAGATCCATTGGTAACCTAATTGTTTATAATCACACATATCAGTTGTTCCTCTAATTTAAAATATGAGGACTGCCAATACTCTCATCTTATCGTTGGTGGTTGTCCCCAACTTCATTGGTGAATACAGTTTAAAA
>JAAAKG020103471.1:0-15778 GCA_010014905.2 Druon quercuslanigerum | reverse complement strand
AAAAGGGTGTGGGAGGTGTGTTAAGGAATAGGAAGAGGGTGAATGAAAAAATGTAAACCCTTAGGGGACACATTAGACGCTTCCACTACTAGAACTATTTAAAAATGCATAATAAGACTGAATTGTATTGGAATTAATTGGATTGGAAATGATTAGTTTGTAATGAATTGAATTGCATTAGACTGTATTGGATTCCATTGTGTTGGAGTAAAATAGATTGAAATTAATTAGATTAGAAAAGATTAGATTGAAATGAACTCGTTTCAAATTAACTAAATTGGAATAGATCATGTTAGATTAAAATGAATTTGATTGGAATGGATCGTATTGGATTGGAATCAATTGGAGCGGAATGGAGTAGATTTTTAAAGAATGACTTCGATTGGAATGCATTAGTTTAGTACGAATCGAATTGGATTAAATTGGAGTGGATTGGAATGAAGCGGATGTGATGAAAATGGAATTAATTGGATTGCAGGGGATAAGTTTAGTATGGATTGAAATAATTGATATTGAAATGATTTAAGAGGATTGTAATGGAATGGAATGGATTTTGATGCATGAGACTGAATTGTATTAGAATTAATTGGATTGGAAATGATTAGCTTGTAATGAATTGAATTGCATTGGACTGTATTGGATTCCATTGAATTGGAGTAAAATAGATTGGAATTAATTAGATTGGAAAAGATTAGATTGGTATGAACTCGTTAAAAATTTACTAGATTGGAATGGATCTTGTTGGATTGGAATGAATTTCATTGGAGTTGATTGTATTGGATTCGAATCAATTGGAACGAAATTTAGTGGATTGTTTGAGAATGACTTCGATTGGAATGCATTAGTTAAGTACGAATTAAATTGGATTAAAGTGGAGTGGATTGGAATGAAGCGGATGTGATGATAATGGGATTAATTGAATTGCAGGGGATAGGATTGATATGGATTGAAATAATTGATAATTAAATAATTTAAGTAGATTGTAATGGAATGGATTTTGATGAATTAGACTGAATTGTATTAGAATTAATTAGGATTGGAAATGATTAGCTTGTAATGAATTGAATTGCATTGGACTGTGTTGGATTCCATTGGGTTGAAGTGAAATGGATTGGAATTAATTAGATTGGAAAATATTAGATTGGTATGAACTCGTTTGAAATTGACTAGATTGGAATGGATCTTGTTGGATTAGAATGAATTTCATTGGAGTTGATTGTATTGGATTGGAATCAATTGGAATGGAATTGAGTGGATTGTTTGAGAATTACTACGATTGGAATGCATTAGTTTAGTACGAATAGAATTGGATTAAATTGGAGTGGATTGAAATGAAGCGGATTTGATGAAAATGGAATTAATTGGATTGCAGGGGATAGGATTGGTATGGATTGAAATAATTGATATTAAAATAATTTAAGTAGATTGTAATGGACTGGATTTGGATGAATTGGACTGAATTGTATTTGAATTAATTGGATTGGAAATGATTATCTTGTAATAAATTGGATTGCATTGGACTGTGTTGGATTCCATTTGGCTGGAGTGAGTTGGATTGGAATTAATTAGATTGAAAAATATTAGATTGGAATAAACTCGTTTGAAATTTACTAGATTGGCATGAATTGGAGGGGATCATGTTGGATTGGTAGGAATTTGATTGAAGTGGATTGTATTGGATTGGAATCAATTAGAGCGGACTGAAGTGGATTGTTGGAGAATGAATTCGATTGGAATGGATCGGATTAGTACGAATTTAATTGGATTAAATTCGAGTGGATTGGAATGAAATAGATTTGATGAAAATCGAATTTATCGTATTGGAGGGGATAGAATTTGCATGCATTGGAACGATTTAGATTGAAATGAATTGAAGTGGACTGGAATGGAATAAAGTGGACTTGAATGAATTAGGGTGAATTGAATTGGAATTAATGGGATTGGAAATGATTAGCTTGGAATGAATTCAATTGCATGAGAATGTGTTGGATTCCATTGGGTTGGAGTGATTGGAATGAATTGGATTAGAATGAACTAGAATAAAATGAACTGAAAAGGATTAAATTTGATTAGATTTGGTTGGAGTAGACTGTGAATTGTTTTGGTTTTAATCGTAGAAAGTACCGTTGAAAATTATAAATTTAAATTAACATAAAAATTTCACAAGGCACAAAAAATTTTGACGAACATATTTTTCTCCTAAAGTATTCCAGAATGCCACAGAATTTGATATAATATACATTTTATATGATAGAGTATAACATAATATCGAAATTTTTTTGTTTCAGAAAAAACTGGAATAGAGTACAAAACGCGATACGCGATATGAAAATGTATCAGGGAATGTATAAAGTACGTTCAGGAATGTAAATAAAAGTATATATAAATCTAGAGGATTTTTAACAAAAAATAATTTATACTCACCAAATGACAGTTGTCAATTATTTGTCTTTCAATTTTAAAAGGTCTGCGCTAAAATGTTATAGGGAGGTTTGAAGATTGTAGCCTTGATAATGATAAGACATTGGATTTATTGATATTTGTATAATTTTAATCTAACTAGGCATTGAAAAAATAAAATTTTTTCGATATCTATTTATTTGTAATTAAATTATTAGTGTGTAAGATTGAGGCCTAAATGCTCTACTTTATAAAACCGTTTGATTTGACGAACGGGGCCTACTGGAATGTCGTTGATTTCATCTGTCGTCAATAAACTAATCAGGCCGCTTAGCATATTTATTTTTGACCGTGAGAAAGTGTGAATGCGACGATTATATGTATATAATCCACCAAGGGAATTGCTAGTCTCCAATATTGCAAAGATGTCACCTTCGGATGTTGATAATACAATTTGTTCTTGGTGTGGCATGGGCGCAAAGACTTTTCGTCGTAGAATTAATCGAATGTTTTTTCTCGCTGGAAAAGTGTATCTTAGAAGTTTAAATTGCCAATTCTCATTTTTATAGGGAATAAGCCGTATAAGGTGAAGTTGGTCAAGGTTATATTCAGTCCCAGAAGAAGAAGTAATCGTGGTAGGCAGAGTCACAGAGCTGGCATTGGCTACAGGAGATCTGGACCTGGCACGAAGAGAAGGCTCGGCATGAGAAGGTGACGTAACAGGAGAACGTCTCTCTGGAGAACGAGGAGGTTCGGGACTTAGCTCTGCAAGAAGAAAGAGAATTACATTTTTTAAGGACGCTGATGTATCAAGCCTGAGGACATTAAGGGAAGATTCCCATAGGAAAGTAAGACAGTAATTATTAGTAGTAACCTGCTAAAATAGCATACCTTGATGATTAGGTTGTTCGCTACTCGTCCCAAAATTTTCCAGAAAGTCCTTTGTTTTGGACGGCACTCTTGACATTTCTGCAAAAATACAAAAAAGCATAATGAATTTTTAATATCCAATTTCTAATAAAATATGTACATACATTTAGACTAACTGGTTAAATTTTTAATTAAAGAGGATAAATTATTTCAAAGAAAAATGATTCGTAAAGGTGACATACAAAATTTTATATAATCTGAGCAAAAGCGAATTTTTCACAATATAGATGAATTTTTAAGCAAAAACAAGAACATAGAGGATCATATATTTATATTAAATAATTGACTTTACTAGGTAAGAGTTAACTTCTGAACAAAAAGAAAATTCTTTTTATTTGAATATTCAAATATTTGGTTACAACTTCATTTTTTTTGGATCGATGGAATTGTTCTTGGATTACAATTATAACCATAAAGAATGTTAAAAATGTTCTTGTAGGAAATTCAGCAAACTTGCTTAAAGTTTATCTACTTTGTTAAAAAATTATTCTCAACAGTGTAAATTTCAATACAGTCGAACTAGCATTTGAGATTTCTGGGTTGAAGCCATCCGAGAATTGATGCCGCACTGCGGGTACGACTGTGAGAAGCTGCGGAAAGATGAACTGTGCTCACTCAGGCGCTTCGAAACAATAGCGTAGCGGTAAGACGCCTTACCATAACGGCTAAAGTGGGTAACTGAATCATGACGTTGTGTCAGTTTGCACTCAAGCGGGAAGGACACACGTTTGCATAGTGAATAAGCATGATAGCGAGCTCGCGTACAGCAGCAGTGGGGCTCTGATATCTAATGTCAATTGATGCCGATCGGACAGATCGACTCATTTCGTGCAATAGAATGCACCTTAAGGTATCCCTTTTACATTTCTCGAAATTATTAGTGCTGTCATAGTTACCAAAGAAGCGGATTCAAAACGGTGGTTTAGAAACACCATATTTTACCGAATTTGATAGACAGAGAGCGATCGAAAGAGAAATCTCGAAACCACCGTTTCGAATTCAATTGCATTTCATTGGGTTCTTTTATTTTTCTCAACAAGTGGACTTTTAGGGTGCAGGTACCGACAGTAACATCTGTGCCAAGAGAAAGGAAAAGAAGTATAGAAAAGCTTTTAAATAACCGCCAGCCAAAAATATACCAAGGCACTTGCTAGATGGATGCAGAAATTTGTGATGCTTGGGTCGCTTCGTGTTTTCAAGATACATATGTGTAACTTATGAAGGTTTTACTGGGAGCCGTTTTATTGGTTTGACCAATCAAAGCGAATAAGGGCGCAAATTGATCTTCATGATACATACTTTTAAAAGTAATGTGGCATTTTAAAAAAGTCTTTATTGAATTTAAAAACCATTGTTGGATTTTTTAGGATGGCACATAACGAATCCAATATGACAGGTCTTTTTTTCGAAAATTAAGTTTCCTAGTTTTGTAGAGCTCAATAAAGCCTGAAATTCAGGCGCTATTAAATTTTTTAATTTTTTATGTATTAAGTAGTCGAGGTGTTGGCTACCAGCATTTGCACAACAAAAATAAGTTTTTTATAAATTAAATAAAGGAGCTTAAAAATCAGTATTAGTGCCCAAGAAGAACCCAGAAAAGTACAGAATTCCGTTACACTTTCATTTAGTTAAAATTTATATTTTAAAGGGTCGCTTTTAGGTGATAGAGGTTATTTTTTAAAAATTAATTTTCGCGTTTTTGGAGAGCTCAAAAAAGGCGGAAATTCTGGCGCAGTTAAGTTTTTAAAATTTTTTATACTTGGAGTGCTGGCGGCCAGAAACTTGATCAAAAAGTCGATTTTTTGAGAAAACTAAAAGAGCCCAAAAATCGGCATCGGTGCATAATAAAGCCCAAAATTTAGATGCATTAAGAAAATATTCTAATTCCAATGTGGAGCTACTAACGGAAAACACCTAAATCTTCGGTAACATACAAACATACGCTTGGAAAAATATTGAAAGTATCACATTTTTTCGTGTCTTATGAATACGCATAAAATTATCGAAAATAAATATATGCACAGTGAATAGATCTCCACAGCGGTATTTAAAACTTTAATTTAGAAATTGCGTCGAAGACAAAATCGTGTTTGCTTTCTAGTATGGTCAGTTAATAAATATGATATTATATTGTTATATATTTACCTATAGAATTAAGGAAAGCGGTAAAAGTGAGGAATCTAGCACAAGCGGTGAACCACATTTTTTAGATTAGGTGACAGTAGATGATCCTGATTTAGGGAGAAAAGGAATTATTATATTTTAAGTGGACAATTTTTACCTGCTCACTCCCCTCTAGTCACAACAACACTTAACCTCCTCATTTAAAGCAGTCAAATAATGACATAGTTCTCTTCATAAATCATGAAATTTTAAATATACACGGTGACCCGATTTAATCTGTAATCCCAAGTATCCTCCATAATACTTTAGCTGCGAAGAAACTGTTCCGAAAAAGGTTGACCAGGATCGTAAAGGACATTTGATTGTACCATCAACTTTGACCTTGAGGTTAATTTTCAAGGTCAAAAGGTCCTGAATGAGAACCCCTATTTTTTACTGCGGATTTAAAAAGAGCGGGAACAGTGAAATGTCCCCCTGGGCCCTGTTCAACTATTTTTCAAACCATTTTTTCGTAGATAAAGTGTTTTAGAAGATATCTGGTCGTTTTTTAGACATTTGCCCTTAAATTTTTACCTTTCCAAGGTCACGAACCCCATTTTACCATAGGTAATTTTTGACGTGAAATTTCCCGCTCTTTTTAAATCCGCTGTGCAAAATAGGGGTTCTCATTTAAGAAAAGGGTGTTACCTCGATTTGACCTTGAAAATTGACCTCACGGTCAAAATTGATGGCAAAAAAATCCAATTCTGAAGTTATCTGTGCTTTTCAACCTGTTAATTTGACGAACAAAATTTCAAATGTTGAATTGAATCAGTCGCCCTTTCGACCAATTCTAAATAAAATGAAATGGTCTAGAGTAACGTTTATATAAAGTTGGTTCGAATGTTAAACTAGATAAGGCTCTTTTTTAACATCTTTCATAACCAAGTTTGATACAATGGGAGATAAAAGAGATCCCATTGGACATTCTCATAACTGTTCATAAAATTTATTATTAAAAGAAAATACTGTACTATCGAAAACAGTTCTAGCAGCATTAAAATTGTACTTTTTGATATTTTTATTAACTTTTTATATAAAATAAATTTTTCTACTATACATTCTAAAGCTAAATCCAGAGGTATATCATCAAACATTAAAAGGACATTTAACGATACTGATGAATGAGTAAAAGGTATTCTTATTTTATTAATATTTTGTTTAAGATCCCAACTATTTTTTTAAATAAAACCGTTTTTGCTGAAATAGGTTTTAAAGTATTTGATAAGTATTTTGCTAGATTGTAAGTTGGTGATTGTAAGTTGACTATGGGTTTTCAATCTATATGCAACCGATTCATCAATGTATCTTTTATTTTTCCATCTGAAAACAATATCATTTCATTTATTTTCGACTGTTGAAACTAAATTTGTTTTTAAATTTTTATTAATTTTTAAAATGTTTTCTGTAATCAAATTATAGCCACCATAATATTGCCTTTATTAGCTTTTACAAATAATAGATCTTTGTTGTTTTTTTAAAGTGTACAATATGCTCTGTAATTTTATTTTTTTTTTAATTTATCAATTCTGTTGTCATTTGAATTTAATTCAGTTACTCCCCTTCTAATTTTTAATTTATCGTCGTCATTCTCGAATTTTTTCATGGAGTTTTTAATATTAACAATGATATGGTTCACAGGAATTTCAGCGGTATTGTAAGGATATGCGTATTGACTTTTGAAAAAGACCCGCAGTGTTAGTCGTAACGTTAAGGGTTTTTGGAAATAAATAAATATGTTTTTCACATGTTATTTCGGATGCTTTTATTTTCACTGAATTATTGACCGTAAGACTGAATACATTGCTGAATTTAGCTGAAATATTTATTGTAATATTTCAATCAGAGTTCGGGTTACAAAAACTTTTTATTTTAGTTTCCTGTTCTATTTCTTGTAATTATATTAATGACTTGGATGACTAAAGTTCCCGCGCTGTACTTTAAAGCACAATGGGATTTGACGCAACGGGCCGACTGGTATTTCCCTAATTTCATCTCGGTTAAGTGGGGTCGTCATGCCGTTTTCCATGTTTATTTTTGCCCTTCTATTACCACGAAAGCGAAAATTATATGAATAAATTCCAGCAAAAACTGTGCTAGTCTCTAATATTGCAAATACGTCACCATCGGATGTTGATAATACAATTTGTTCTCGGGTTGGCATAGACACATAGACATTCTTTCGTGTCAGTGATAGAATTGGTTTATCTATAGGAAAAGTGTATCTTCGAAGCTCGAATAGGCGGCCTCGATTCAAGTAGGAAGTAAGGCGAATTGACTGAAGTTGATCAAGATCATATTCACGTCCCTCAGAAGAAGCAATCGTTCTAGGTGGAGCCATAAACCTGGTTTGGCCTGGAGGAGACCTGGACCTAGTCCGTTGACGACGAGCACAACCAGGCATATCTTCGCTATTTGGTAGATCCTCGAACCTTGAACTTAACTCTAGAAGAAGAAAGAGCATTTCATTTGTTGAAGTACGTGAATGAATCGAAGCTGAGGGCGCACTATTTGGTAAACGTGAATTTTTTGCAACAATAAAATATCTCGGCTTAGAAGAAACGTCAGAAAGAATAAGTATCAGTGTTGGAAAAAATTTTCCTGTTTGGGAAAATTGGTGAAAACTGAAAGTTTTCATGGCAATATTTATTTTAATGTTCAACAAATTTTAAGACTGTAAAACTAAAAGTCCCAATAATCCGGGAGCTGGTGGGGATTGGAGCATACATTGCGAGTGATGTTTTTCGGTGTGCTGAATTTATTTCTCATGGTTACTAGGCCCAAATGTAGACCCATTTTAAGTTATGGCCTAATTTTGGTTTTATTTGCTCTTTTCAATGGTCTTATTTTTTTTGATAAAATTTTTGCGGTAAAAATTAAAGCTGACCAATAAAAACCTGCATGTAGTTTTCATGGTCCACTGATTTTTCCTCTATAAAGCACTACAGTATGATTTTATGTGTCAGCTTCAATTTTGACCATAGCAATCTTATCAAAAAATAAATAGCACCATTAAAAGAGCAGATAAGAATATTTCAAATTATATACTGACCTTGTCATTCTAACTAAGATTCATCGAGAAAGAACGAGTTAAAAAAAAAATAGCTAGATAGAGTTATATCCTATTTAAATCATGCATACAAATGTTAGGAATTTTTGCAAATTACGCTTAAACTAAGCGTTTCTCGAAAACAATGCTAATGACATATAATATCTAAAATTAAAAGATCTGTTAGAAAAAATTTGTTATCTGGCGCGAAATGTATTATTTTCTCAAAAATTCCGAAAAACGTAAAGTAGCGCAAAGTTGTCAAGGGGGGATCTTAATGTATGCTCAATCTCCCTCCAGCTCCCGGATTATTGGGACTTTCAGTGTTTTCAATAAATTCTCCAACCGGAAAAACTTGCTTTTTTATAATTTTATTACTTCTTATTAGTGCATTTGTTAAAATAATTAATTTTTTTATTCAAATATGTAGAAATCTGCAGTTTTGAAATTTGTTTAACGTTGAGCTAAGTTACAAATTTTCCCTAACAGGAAAATTATTTCCAACACTCAAGCTTACTTTTCCTGAATTCTACAACTATCAAGCTTTATTTTTCATCAAATTTCACCTAAATCGGCCCATTATACGTCGAGATATTTTATTGTTGAAAAAAAATTCACGTTCACCAAATAGTAGGGCGTTAAGGGATAATTCTCCTGCGCTGAAAAAAGTTTTAGCAAAAGTTACTAGACGCGTATGGTGAAAAAATTCTAGGTACTTCAGTCCGAAATTATGGTTAATGGGAGTAGAAAATTCTAACATACCTTTTATGTAAAATCACGCACAAAATAGTCTTAACGAATAGTAATAGAAACAAAACCGATCAACACACAAAAAAAAGTTCTAAAGTTCCAAAACCAGCTGGAATTCTTAAAAAATCTGAAAAAATTCAAAGACGCTTCTTAAGGTTTCTAGAATGCAACGCGTTTTTCGGAATTTCGAAATATCAAATTCTTTGCTAGTTACAGAGCGTTTTCTGCAAAATCTTATCTTGGACAGAAATAATGACAGGGAGTTGGGTAATGTCTTAAAATGTGCAGTTTTACAACTTGATTAAAGTACCCTTTAAGCTATATTTTATATTAAATTCTTACATTTAATTAAATGTTTAGAATAGCCAGGCTTTTAAGGTTATTTTCAGGGATTCCAACGAATTTCCATTATATTCAACGACTTCAGGGGGCATACATAAAATAAAAAATGTAAGTTTAAAGATTTTTTTACAATTTTAAAGATATTTAAAAGATGTATAAGAAGCTGCATCGGTTTCTATAGGATCTCTAATTATTCTAATAATTCTAGGAGATTTTAATAAATTCGACGAGGTTCTAAGAAATAAGAAATTTCATCAACTTTAACAGATTTAAAAACCTTCAAAAATTTACCTTGAGATTTCGAAAAATTTGAAGGATTTTCAAAATTATAATGAAATTTTAATTTAGTTTAAAGATATCGGGAGTTGAATTTTAAACTTTTTGTATAATATTTTTTTGATAAATTTTCTCTGATCGCAGAAAAATATTAGAAAGAGCCTGCTAAAATAGCATAAGAAAAAGTGGTTACTAAAAAAAATAATCTCTGCTATTTTACCTTGATCATTTGCATGTTCATTACTCATCCCAAAATTTGTCAGAAAGTCCCTTGTTTTGGGCAGCACACCTGACGACATTTCTGTGAAAAAAAGATAAAAGGTTTATGAATTGTTTCAAAGAAAAATGGATTCATAAAGTTGACATGAAAAAATTGTGTTACACCAAAACTAAATAGCTATTTGTGAGACAAGTGCGCAAAATGTATCACATGCTTTTTTTGGTAAAACCACACGAGAAAATTATTTAGCACACATTCTATGAATTTCAAGAATTTTATGAATTCCGTGAATTCTACGAACTCCATAAATTCATTGAATTTCCCCTTCTGCCGTGCGCCCCGAAACACGGTTCATTTATAAGTACATAATATCATAAAAATTAGTTTAAAAAATTGTTGTCTACAATTATAAATTCTTTACTGGCATCAAAATAATTTTAAAAATTGCGAACTTAATTATTTATAGTTAATTGCATCGAAAAAATCAAGTTTGTATGTCCAAATATAGCCAAATAGTGCTTTTGTTAATTAGGGTAGCTTTAACAATTTTTAACTTTTATTTGGTGACCAAATATGATACTTAGATTTAAATTCCAAGTAGTGATCTATTCTATAGAAAATTGTTCCATAAAAAACTGATATGGATATTTATTTTAAAAAATTACTTTTAAAATAAGAAATTATTTATTAACTTTTAATAATTGAAATAGAAAACTCTTTTTGTCAATAAATTGGTTAAATATAGTGCAAAGCAAGTGCCAAATCACGACCGATTACCACGTAAAAATTTCCATACACTTATTTGTTTATAACAAATTCAATAAATTTATGAACATTTGCATTGCTATTGGACATCTTTTTGGGATAGTTGCTTTTAGTTTTCTAAGTATTGTCGATTGAATCAAAGTATTTTTTTAAACCAGTATATTTTCAAAGTCAAATTTTTTAAGCATTTTTTTATTTAAAACAGAAAAATAAAAATTTAAAAATCGGCTATGACAGTTCAATGCGAAAATTTATTAGCTTTCATTAAAAAAAGGTTAAAATTGAATAATAAGTGTCTTCTGAAAATCAATTTGACGACGGATGTTTTTTTGCCCCACTGTGTGGTCACTGCAGTGTGTTATACCTTTAAACTGTCAAGTTTTGACGTGAGAATGGCGAAAACTGTGTTTTTTGTTGAAAATTGATCTTATATTAATAAAAGTTAGTGATTTTTTGTTAAATAACTTCTTTGTATGCGCGCCTAGGGCCTGCGAACTTTGGGTTTCGCGCTGCACGCCCGATAATATATTTGCTTCGCACTTCGTGCTTTTAAAATTAAAATCAAAATGAAAGTATTTTTGCAATTTTATTTTTATCATTCAAAAAATGAGCATTCTATTAAAATGAAAATTAATAATAAACGTTTCACTGCAACTTGTATCGTTTTTCCATAAATGTAATTCTTTTAAATTCAATGTTGTTAAAATATGTTGTTAAAAAAAATGTTATTTCATCATGCGTCATTTTTCCAACATTTTTTTTTTTGGTTTTAATATATTTTTATAACCAGAGTTTATAAACGATTTGTGCCAGTTTGAAAGTGACCGACCCTGCAGTTGACATCGAATGTCGTGAAACGATCTCCAGAGGAACATCGAACTTGATAGCCTGTAATAAGTGTGGTGCCTTATTTCACTTGGCATGTATAAATGTTGGTATGTAAAAAAAAACTTTGAAAAACTGGAAAAGGGCCCAAGTGATTTCACTTGTCGCAATTGTAAAATACGTTAGGGATACGTTGAGCCTATACAGACTGTTCAATCCCAAATATCTCCCCCTCCCACATGAGAGTTCGCTGGGACCCTGCTAACCGACTATGCAGAGCGCAAACAACTAGAATGGATTTCTAAGATTAAAGCATCAATTAATGATATGAAGACTGACATCTCTAAGAATGCTGAACGGATCGGCATACTTGAGGGGAATTTAACAGATCACGATGAAGAATTAAAGACTTTGAAGTTAGAGGCTGCATCACTTAAATCCAAGATCGCCTCCATTGATACCTCCCTCAAGAATCGAGAGCAAGTTGCCCTTCAAATAACATTTAAACTTCACGGATTACCGATGAAATCAAACGAAGACCTTTAGACATTGATTGCTTCAATCGCTTTGGCGCTTGAAGTATCTTGTGTTAAGGAGGATATTATAAATTCTTACCGGATTCGTAAGGTTATACCATCCAAACCTTCGCTCACACCCATTATTGTCGCTAAATTCAGTCGACAGAGCAAAAATGACAATTTCATTAAGCAGCAAATTAAGAAAACGAATTTCTGTTTCGTTGACATTAACTGGGCAGCAAATGAAAAACATCTTTTTTTTATTCGAGAGACACTAACGCCCTTCAATCGGAAGGTCTACACAATGGCTCGAACTCAGGAGAAAGAAGAAAATCAAGTACCTTTGGCTCGCAGTTAGGGAGATTTTCTGTCGAAAAGAGGATGGGTTCCCTAGGATTCAGCTCTCCTCACTCCAACAGTTGATGAACTAAAATATCAATTAAGCTTTCTTCGATTTGGATTTGTTTGCGGTTGTACTTTAGCAATGTATTTTCTGACCGACATATCTGGTAAATATTATCTTAGTCTGAATTATTTATTATAACTATGCATCTTCTTTTATATCGTTAATACTTTTCTGATGTTTTTGGTAATTGATACTGATTTTTGTCTCCGTTTTCTTTAGAATCACGAAGTTTGGTCTCTTGGAGAGGCACTCTGGCATAACTCTCTTATCTTCCTTTATCAAAGGTTACTTTATCTTGAGCTTCATTTTTGCTATTCAGTTACCTTTAATGTATATAACTTGCTATCTCCATGGACACTATCGATTTGTCACGTAAATTCTCAGTCTCTCCTGGCTCATTATGCAGAATTTAATCATTATTTTAGCTCGCAGTTCTATCACATTATAGCAGTTTCTAAGACTTGGCCGAACCCTAACTATCCCTCCAGTTCAGTTGCTCTTGATAAGTATACCCTATATCGTAGAGACAGATATGGAAGGAGAAAGGGTAGAATCTGCCTTTACCAACATGATAGCCTCAGCGGTGCTGTGGTAGAAGTGACTCCATTATCAACTTATCTGACAACTGAGTTTCTTTTTATTGAGGTTAGATCCACAGAAGATAGTGCTTTAGTAGGTGTTATTTATAAAGCACCAAACGCCTCCTTTAGAAGTGATCTTGAGTCAGAAATTTTTGCACATGTTTCCAATTACAGCAACATTATCATCACAGGTGACTTTAATACTAACCTAAAGTCAACGACCAGCCAAACCAAATATTTAAGGTCCGAAGTGCATGCATCAAGACTGTCAATAGTTCCCCATACATCTACACATCATACAGACCGATCTAGTTCTCGGATAGATCTAATGATAGTGGATGACCTTGAAAAGGTTTCTTCTTATTCGCAGCATTCCATTTCCTTTCTATCTAATCATGATCTTATTAATATCAACTTTAAATTTACGAATAACTTTATTCCTAGCACATTTTTGAATTCAATGCGCAATCTCTCAAACAGAGATGAATCTGACTTCATTGCCCATCTTGAAACATATGAATGGGAAAAATTTATTTTGAGCAGAATGTTAATAAAAAGACCACCTTACTTTTATCATTTTTGACATCACCCTTTGATAAATTTGCGCCTCTACATGTTCCTCACTTTGTGAAAAAAATCTTGTCCTTGGATCACCTCTGACATTAGAATACTAATGAAAGAACGTGATAATCAACGTTGACTGGAGAAAAGAACGAGAAATATGGCGATCCAAGCCGAATTCCGGAAGATTAGGAACCTTGTACAAACCAAAATCCGTGATGCCTATAATCAATACAGCTTTAACTCGATTAAAAATAGAAACAAAAATGAGAATGTATGGCTCCTTTTAAGGCGATTGGGGTTAATCTCTCACAAGCGTACTTCTCCAGACTCGTCTTTTTCTCCTAATGCTCTCTTAAATACCTTCTTTACAAACTTTTTTTCGGGCATATTTCCTGAATTTATTTTAAAACAGCTAAATTAGGTCAAATCTACTGCAAGTCCTCGAACTGTGTCGGGATCAGCAGTGGCGTCCCTTAGGGTTCCATCCTGGCATTTATGACTCGTAGGAGTATTTTGAGGAGTAAGTCTAATTAATTTTAATCCAGGTTTTTGCGGAAATGTTTAGAAAGCTTTATTTGATAAAATATTTAATTTCAGTTAATTTCGGTTAAAAATTGTGAAGGATAAAATAAATGCAGCAGTAAAAATTACTTCAAATACATTTCTCAGTATTTCTGACTTTTGGGTGTATTTTGAGGGGTAAGGCTAATTAATTTTAATCCAGTTTTTGGTAGATACCTTCTGAAAGGTCTTTCTAACGCTACAAAAAATTTTATTTTAAATTGTAACTGCAAAAATAGATACGGTAGTAAAAAGAATTTGAAATGGATGTCTTAGCATTTATGACTATTGGGTTTATTTTGAGAGGAAAAGCTAATTAATTTCAATGCAGATTTTTGCTAGCATCTTGCAAAAGCTCTATTCAATAAAATATTCAATTAGTTAAAGTGGCACGTCTAACTAATTTATATCCACGTTTTTGCAAATACCTTTTGAAAGGTCTATTTAGTGCTATAATACACTTCAGTTAAAAATTGTAATTGCGAAAATAGATACAGTAGTAAAAAGTGATCGAAATGAATGTCTCAGCCTTTATGACTATTGGGTGTATTTTGCGGGTGAAAGCTAATTAATTTAAATGCAGATTTTTTTCAGAAATATTGAGAAAACTCTGTTGAATAAAATATTTAATTTCATTAAATTTCAATTGAAAATTGTTAGTGCAAAAATAGATACAGCAGTAAAATGTGATCGAAATTAATGTCTTAACACTTATTACTATTGGGTGTATTTTCAGGGGGAAGGCTAATTATTTAAAATAAGGATTTTTACTGGAATGCTGAGAAAGCCCTATTTATTATAATATTAAATTTCAGTGAATTTCGATTAAAAATTGTGAAGGTGAAAATAGATACAGTAGTAAATTAATTATTAATTACACCATTAAGCCGTTTCCCTTTTGGGGTAGGCGTGACTCACTCGGTCGGGAGAAGAGTAGTGTGAGGAAGGGGTTATAAAATTTTTAGACTGATCTGGAATTCTCGTGCTATTCATTTAAATAACATGTTCACTCCGCAACACTGCTCAGACCCAGGTTGCTCATCAATCTCTCGAGCAATCACCCCAAGTGAAGATCTTCACAAAGTCGTCGTTTGAGGTTCCCGACTTGGGTCCATTAGTATCCAAGGTCTTTGTTTCAGGCGAAATTCCCTCTACTGACCCTCTTCTTGTTAACTGTTTCCCACTATAATTTTCTGTCCTGGCACACTTCTTTAGCTTCTTCAACGTCCATGCATTTTTTCATGCAGGATCTCGTGTTTCTATAGCTTCTTATGTCCCTTCTAACCAGGGTCTCATTCACACATTCCAACCATTCCTTCCGCGGTCTGCCTCTGGGCACGCTGCCATTTAGTTTACCTTGATATACCTGTTTCGTTAGTCGTCCATCCTTCATTCTCTCAACATGCCCGAACCATCTTAACCGATTTC
>JAAAKG020103460.1:0-15779 GCA_010014905.2 Druon quercuslanigerum | reverse complement strand
TTTTAATGTTAGCAATTTTTAGAAATGTATTATGTTTTGATTATTCTTTTTCATTTTTTTTCATAATATAATAATCTAAATACATTGGTTCTGAATCAACAAAAAAAACCATTTTGTGCCTTAAAAATTTGAAAATAATTTTTCTTAAAAATTTGTTTCATTTCAAATCATTTAGGTACGTTTCAAAATTATATCTAACAAATCGAGTTTCAAGAACCTTTTTTCCTAAGTTCGAAAGTATCGGATGAATTCCGTCAAGTATTTAAATAAATAAAAATATTTTTAATGTTAGCAATTTTTAGAAATGTATTATGTTTTGATTATTATTTTTCATTTTTTTTGATAATATAATAATCTAAATACATTGGTTCTGAATCAACAAAAAAAAAAACATTTTGTGCCTTAAAAATTTGAAAATAATTTTTCTTAAAAATTTGTTTTATTTCAAATCATTTAAGTAAGTTTCAAAATTATATCTAACAAATCGAGTTTCAAGAACCTTTTTTTCCTAAGTTCGAAAGTATCGGATGAATTCCGTCAAGTATTTATCACATTGTACTCAGCGTGGCCTCACGCTGTGGCTATGGCTTCCGGGTATTAAAATAAAGTAATAAGTCTTCTCTTACCACAGTCAACAATTAGTTTAGTTTTAGAATAACGTTGTGGAGTACAGTTAAGATTTTAGTTTTAATAAAAATACGAGAAAACAGAGAACTGTTTGCTTCAAACCAATATTTCATTGATTCAGAAGTCTTTTTTCTCAGTTTGTGAGGGACTATCTAGATTCTATAAAGATCTTATTACTAGGCCCTCATTGGGTTGTGTACTGATAACCTCGCTATCTGAACGTGACGTTTTCGCTTGCGCCCTCGACAGATTGCTACTTTAGGGCCTCGATAGAAAATAGGAAATCTATAAAGGGTCTCTTAAGAACCAAGTGGTCGGGAGCCGACCGGGCACTGGTCAGAATAATTTTTTGGCAGAAATTACACATTATTTTTAAGAGCCGTGACTTTATTAAAGGCGTTATTACTGAAGCTAGAATTTATTATTTGAAAAGTATTGAGGTCAGGATCCGACCAGTTTACCTTGAAGTTTTTAGCCGGACCCCGGTCAGTTTTTCCCGACCAGTGCATGGATTAAACAGGGGCTATTTAGCAGTACATTTAACTATTTCATGTTCGGTTGAAAATTAACTTTTTTGTTGAAAATTAATATTCACGAGTTAAACATTAAACAGTTTTGTAGCAAAAAATATATTTTTTATCCTCCAAACTTAACTTTTATCAATTATTTTAGATGTTAATTTTGTTTGTGTTTTGGTCTAAATCAATATTCTTAAAACATTAATAATTAATCTTAAGATGGTGAAAAAATGGTCTTTAGTTTCGCTGCGATATGAGCCTAGGTTCTTGATAGCTTGACGGTCAGATTGCCGTTTCAGATTGCATCAGAACGGCAATCTGAAGGATCTAGGCGCATATCCCAGCGGATCTAAAGAGAATTGCCTTCAAAATCTTAGGAAAAATCATTATTTTAATAATATTGATTTAGATCGTATATAAACAAAATTAAAATCTTAAATTATTTATTAAACTCCCTGGTCAATAACCGTAACCATCAATAAGAAAAATTCAACTTTTATGTTGAGGATTTCAATATTATGGTGAAAATTCATCGTTTTTATTGAATTCGACTATTTTGCATTACAAATTTAAATCTCTTAGGTCGAAAGATCAACTGTTAAATTTTTTTAGAAGAATTAATAATTTTTTGGTTATATTCGACCGTTTGAAATATTTCTCAGATTAAAAATTCGACGGCCTTCGAAATTATTACTCTTATTGACTTGCAAAATTAACAATTTCGTTGTAATTGCAAATTTTTTAGATAATGTTTAACCTGTTATATTTAAAAATCTGACAATTTGGTTGCAAATATTTGGTTGAAACTCAATGTTTTTGGGTGGCATCCTTCTACCATCACGTAGCAAATTAATTTTTTTAAGTTGAAAATGTAACTATTTGGTTAAAAATTGAAACATATTATTGAAAATTCGTCTCTTTTGCATGAAGGTTCAACAATTTGGTTGTAAATGCAATTATTTGGACTAAAATTAATTTTTTTATTGAATATTGAATTTTTAATTAGTTAAAGAATCACCTTTCTTGATGCTTGTGATAAACAATAAAAGTTTTTTTACTTCTAACAATATTTCTCAGTTAATAATTATTTTGAAACAGTTTCAATTTTGATCATTAGAGGGGAAAAGTGTGATTAAGACATAAAAACCAAAGTTGAATAATTGCGGATTAAATTGTTTATAACAGTAGTAATTCTTTCCGTATGATAATAAGTTTTTACTATATATTGAACTACAAGTAAATCGAACCAATTTCAGATGGGAAAGTAATGCATGCATCATTTGAGTCACATCAGGCAGCTAAAAGTGCTTGTTTGTGATAGTTGTGATTTGCAATTTTGCTTCAAAATCAGTTCAGGATCAAAAAAATCAAAGTGAATAAAGAAAGAGAATTGTCGTAAATTGTGTATATTAATAAGAATGATCAATAAAGGCTGATGACTAAATTATGAAAATCTAGAATAAGAGAGGAAACAGTGACGAGTAACTGTCAATACGTAAGAACTATTTGTGATAAAATATGATAAAAAATATTTTAAAAAACTGATTAATATTTCTTAGAAAGAAATTGACTTTTTTCTTTATGAGAGTTTTTAAAAATTATGTAGTAGTGTTTTCATAAAAAGTCGAATCGTTCTTGAATATTTTTTTGCTGACTTTGATATACAGAAACCGGTGAATTGAAAATGAAGCCACGGTAAGACTGATCACCTTCTCTACTTTCAGTGGTAAAGTCATTCATGGACAGCCCTATTTCAGACTGACATGAGTTGCTTCACTTGCGACTAATTTTTGCGAATAATTTTTTTGTTGGATATCAGGGTGCTAATTTTTGTTTTCTAAAAAAATTTGGTTACAAACATTCTAACAGAATTATTTATCAGTGCAAGATTCGTGAATCCAAACTTATTATTATAAATTATTACAATTATTATTACACCATTAAGCCGTTTCCCTTTCGGGGTAGGCGTGACTCACTCGGTGGGGAAGGGAGTACTGTGAGAAAGGGGTTATACAATTTTTATATTGCTCTAGAATTCTCGTGTTATTTAAGCAAATAACACATACTTTTCTGTCCTGGCATACTTCTCTAGCTTCTTTAACGTCCATGCATTTTTTCATGCAGGCTCTCGCGTTTTTTTGCGGCTTCTTATGTCCCTTCTAAGTAGGGTCTCATTCAACCTTGTCTAACACCTTGCATAATATCGAACCAGTGACTCAATATCCCATTAACCCTTGCACTCGCTTTCCATTGTCAATAATCAAGAGCAAGCTATAAAAGAAAATTATTGCGAATATTCAACAGTATTAATAATAAAAGACGAAAAACCGCATGGAGAAAACGCCTTTGCTGTCAATTAGTCTCTTCTTTTTTGAAGAAGCCCTGTTTCGCTGCCGTACTGTTTCATTTTTATCCGTAATAATTTAACAAACTTCAAAACAATATAAAAATTGCTCCAAAAAGCAAGAAAAAAAAGGAATACTGCATATTCTCACAATGTTTTTAAAAGATTTAAAGGTGATGTTGCCATCATTTGATTATTGACCTTCGCTGCTCCGCATGATCATAGCATATTTGCTTGTTCAAGGTACCACGCCAGCAATTCACGGTAAATGTGGAAAAAACTCATTCTTTAATTTCTTACTTTATTAATTTGTAGTTCTTGTCAAGTGAAAGACTTTGAATATTTAATAATAAAATACGATTGATAAAAGTGATGAAGAGCAGACGACAAAAGTAAACAAAAGAAACAAAAAACCATAATGCAAATTTCGGAACTTTATACTTAATCAATGGAACTGAAATGAATATATTTATTTCAACCATATATTTGTTCATAAATTTTAAAATTTGCATAAGGTACACGGAGAAAAAGATATTGCACAATGATATCGCAAAACCTGTATATTGTAAGAAAGTGGAATATAACAGCGAACAAGCAGTTCACGGAGCTTTTTACGATATTATAATGCATGCGCGAATCGCTTGGCCACTACTCGAACCGTCGCGAGATCACAATAGAAGAAACTAATTAAATAATATTATATCTTGTTCCGTACAAGTTCATAAAACCATGAGTATGTTTTTGGAAGTAGCGCAGCTGAGCTCTTTCTTTGAAAATAACTCGAGGCACGCGTGCTAGCTGCAACAAGCCTATTGGTCCTTGGCGCTATATTAGTTCGGCCTTGTCGTGTCGCCCGCTTTATTGTTTAATCCTCTTGCGGGATTTCCTTAAAGAATCTATTGTATTATTATTTAATTTTCAATTTTAATTTTTTAATTTTTAATTGGATTATTTACAGAAGAACAAGTAAGTGTTTTATGCGTATATTTGATACAGGCAATACTTTTATCACTAATGTCAAGTTATCAAAGTCAAATACATAACCTTACACTTTTT
The DNA here is from genome assembly GCA_010014905.2 of Druon quercuslanigerum. Taxonomy (NCBI): domain Eukaryota; kingdom Metazoa; phylum Arthropoda; class Insecta; order Hymenoptera; family Cynipidae; genus Druon; species Druon quercuslanigerum. The sequence continues at coordinate 11,234 of JAAAKG020103460.1, read as the reverse complement.
GATAAAAATGTATCCCAAACTTTTTCTTACGTTTTATGAAAGCTAGGGCAGATGAATTTGTGATTAAAATACTACAAGATTTCCATTTACCAGAACTGATACCAAAGTTCCAAGGTATTCAAACATACTAATAAAGTAAAAAGGTTTTTTTAAAAAGAAAATCTGATAATTTCAACTTGCCATTACTTAAGTAAATAGTTTGTAAATTACACATTTTCATATAATATGCGCTTCATTAGGTTATTAAATTTTTAATACGTAAAAAACTAAAAAGATATGTATAATAAACTTAAATTCTTATGCTATAGATTGCACCATTATGCGGTATATATTGTAAAAACTTGCAATGTACGATATTAAGATTTTACGCTGTTATAATGCGATAATTAAGATATATAGCACAGGAATTGCGATACATATCGCAATTCATGCGATATGGTTTCCTCAGTGTAATTTTAAAATTTCGCCAAAAAACTTGTGGTTTCGAAACTTCCGTCATTTTCTTTTTATATTATGTATTAGGTATTATATTATTTTAAATATTTTATTATGAGTTTACAAAAGCTTAAACAATTATAAACCTAGTATCTGTATAATGTTTTTTTCCGTCATTAATTTATAATTTTCATTATAATCTCTATTTGAAAATGTTTACTATAAATAATAATCAAATTATTGCCTAATAATTGCCCGATCAGCTAATGTCTGAGCATTTGATCATAAGATTTGCCCGATCAGAGCCCGTTCAACGACCGACTGGAGTTTTGATATAAATTTTGCCTAGCCAGTCTCCGACCAGCGTACGGCTAGGCTCTTAAAAAACATACATAGCCCGGCCAGCCCCGACCAGAAGTCTTATTGTACCAGGGCTAGCCCGGGCTATTTCAACACGGGTAATAATGCATAGTCTTAATATATTAATAACTAAACAAAAAGCTTATAATATTATGTTTAATAAATATTACGAGGCAGAGTTTGCGATAAATTAGCAGATGAATTTACAAAAAGTATATGATACTGTGAAGAGATCTACTACATAACATCACGAGAATAGTCAAACGCGATATTCAGGTCTATTCAGGTTTATTTTATTCTTTATTCAGATAATTTTGAGTCTGAGAATCTAAGCTGGAAGCCAAGCAGATTGGAACCCTAGATCTTGCTAATCGCGCAGGTATATTAAAAGGAATAATTTGTAACAGTTCAGGTGATTTATTTGTACCGTTTCTCCTGAAGAGTCCAAACATTAAAAGTTTAGAAAAATTATTTATATCAGATTCCAGAGGAGAAAAGATTCTAAGCTTTTTCCAATCGCGGTATATATTTCTGAACTCTTTTGTGACATTCTTCAATAAGGTTAATATGCTTATGGAAATTAGAGGTCCAAACAACAGAGCAATATTCTAGCTTATATCGTACCAGTTTGAAATAACGTAATCACTGTTGAAATGTTTTTAAATCTTTTTCAAATTCTAAATAAAAACCTAGTGATTTATTAGCGTTAGATACAATATTTTCCATATATACATCAAGAGAAAGTTCTTGTGTAATTGCAACTCCAAGTTCAAGCATTACAGACACTCTTCCGAGAAATACCTATTAATATTATTATTATATATTATATATATTATATATTATATATTATTATCTATTAATATAAGCTTGAAGATACATACAGGAAGTCTAAATCTTTAATAGATGATACTGTTATAGAGCTTTTCTAAGACAGATTTTAGGATGATTGATAATGGTCATTTGTCTCTCTTGTTCCGTTTCGTTGATAGAATCATTTATGTAGTGAATAGTTGAGGTGGATACAATTTGGTGATAAAAAGACTAGTTTTCGTCGACTACTACTAGGGATTATCTGACCAGTATGGATTCTGATACCTGACAAGGGACTCATTCCATGTAGTTTCCTTGACTTTAATCCACAAGTGAACATTATTGTTAGTATTTTAAAAATCGTAACTACAAACCCAACGTGTTACAGCCTTCCAAAAACTTAAATACAGTACTTTACCATGCAAACCACCAAAAACATGTAGCAGGTAAATTCGCAGTGCTGTCACTCACAATCAGTTCTTGCTGACTAAAACCCACCCATGTATCAGCATGCACTGAAAATGGATAGACGCACGCAATTATATAATAAAAATTAAGGACTGAAATTTCAATTCATTAGCTGCTTCACTTTTCAATACCACTTTAGGTTTGAAAGTAGATCGCTTGATAAATAAAGATCTAATAATAAACTAATGGTCATATTTGCAGCATCGGTTAATAACAACACTTCAGAAAGGACAAAATCAAACCCTACAAAATGCTAATAGGAATCTATAGAAACGGTCAATAACAATTGATAAAATAGGGTAATTCAACCTTTGCAATGTTCAATAAATTGCTCAATGGACGGAATATAAAAACCTATTGAAAAAACTGTAATAGAAAGTCATATCAAGACTTGATAAATATGAAAAGATAAGTGATGAACTTTATCTTTGTTATTTACTTCTGGGAACCACATAGATGATGTTGTTGATTATAAAGTTCTTCCTTACTTAAAGTAAATAATAAAAAGAATTAGCAATGAGAAATAATAAATCCTAGCAACGTTTAATAACAGTTCCTTAATAACGGCGGTAACGCAAAAAACCCATCAATACTCATGTTAATGATCTCTTAATCAGTAAATTTACGTCTAGCAGCGAAAAATTACAACCATTAAAAGTTACGAATAACCTTTAACAAATGTAAGCACAACCTTTTACAATAATACATAAGATTTCATAGCCATGAATATAACAAATGAACAAACGTTCAGAATGGCCAATAAGAACCGAGATCCTATTTGGAAATTACAGCAACTCACAAATGTCAATAACAACAACTATCGTCGCACAGTGGAGCAAAACAGATTTTTCTGGAAAAATTTGTTTAGAGCTTACAATTTTTATCCACTTTAAGTATATAAAAAAATTAAAGTTAACCAGATTCACAAAAGATTCGTTTAAAAAATTTCGTATTTTTCACTCAGCAACAAAAATGACATTAGTTATTTTTAAAAAAACCCCCCTCCCCAATTGGTTGAAACTACTCATATTTATAACCAAACTTAATAAAAAAGTTTCTTAATGTTTTATTGCATATTTAATGAGTAAATGAGCTACTCCAAACTTCAAAATGCTTGAAGATACTTATCAACAAATAGATGATTTTTTTTACGGTATCGCTGTACATTGTATTCTTCACAATTATATTAATATTTTGGAAAATCTCTATTTAAAAAAGAACACTGTTGATGTAAAAAAATCAACCATACCATTTCCAAGGTTATTCAATAGCCTTTCGAATGACCTATTATTCATTCAATTTCGGTTTGTAGAGTCCCGGCAATCCATCGAAAAGTAGTTGGTGTGCCATATTCGAGCCATTTCCTCTATATTTAAAAATACAAATTTTCGTAAAATATATATGCTAATATTCATAATCCCTAAAACATGTTTGTCTCTCAAAATAACATAAAATATGACAAAATTGTTCGCTCGGTAACCCTGAAATGAAGTGCATTTTTGAATCTTCAAGAAGCTATTCGAAAGACCAAACTTACAAGTTTTACGTCGAGTGTCCGTAATGTTTAAAAAAAACTTAAAATAATTTTTCCTTGGCTGTAGTTAGTATCTGTGCTTAGAATAAACAACTAGTAAAAATTAAAAAAAATATATGCTCGCAAAAAGGATTTAAAAATAATAAATCTGATAATCATGTATGATTGATTGACATATTTTACATGTTTCTTTTATAATTGTTTTTACTTTAAATTGTCACTTGATATATACAATTTTCTTGATAAATCACGTATACAGTTAAAACATTTATGTTTAAAATGAGTCCTAGAAAATTTAAAAATATCCAATATTCCTCGAGTTACTCATAAATTCAATATATTTTATATATTTTTTAATAATAATCACAAGAATTTAATTTTAGAACTTTAAGACGGATCACTAAAAAAACATGAGTGATCTCATATTTCTTTGCAGTATTTGTGGACAGTATTATAAATGGCAAAATGAATAATTTCAAAAATTAGAAAATTATAATTGGAGTTTTAGCAAGTTTAGTTTCTCTCTTACTTAATTAGGTAACTTTTGTGAAAAAGTACATAAAAGCTAGCGAGAGGGGAAACAAAAAACTGTGGTAAATTGCATGAGGGAGGTGAGGTAAAGATGTTGAAAAAAGAGTTACGTTTTTTACAGCCATTTTAGGGCACGTGGGATAAGTGATTTTAGCCGATATATAATTCACCTGTTTCCTTGTGAATACGCAATTAAAAAAATTTTTGATATCAGACAGACGTGATTTAATCACTGTTTAACGTACAGCTGGTGTGGGTTTTTTTGAAATTATTATTTCACGAGTAAACAAGTGGAATATATATGGCTAAATTCATTTCTCCCACATGTCTTTAAAAACGATGACGAACTCGTAAAAAATACCAGATTCGCTGAATTGTAAATAAGTAATAAATAAAAACAGTATGGTTATTGCAAGATTTACAACAGTTGTATTTTTTAATAATAACTTACCTATTCTTTAGTTTGTTGAAAAAAGTAGTTTAAATACACCAAACTCTCGTTCTCAGTCCAACGTTGGGGTTCCTGCCAATAGTTTTATTCAATAGGGGGGATTTAAACATAAACAGGGCCCTATGAACCGTTTACAATTGGAATGACTTTTTCGAGAAAATATTCTAAATGTAAAAGTAACTCATAAATGTACGAAATGTAATATTTTTCAAGCAGAGAATCTTTTTTCTCAGTCATGTTCCATTCTTTTGTCAATTGACGACTCTTCAGTATTTTATTTCGTGTCACTGAAAGTTCGTCAATCGACAAAACTGTTGTCTAGAAGGTTCGAGACTGCGCCTGTACTGTATAAGAAAGATCCGGCCAGAGTAGGGCCTGGAAAATTCGAAAATTCGATTGTATACACTTGTTACTGAATGAATTCTTGTGCCTGTACCTTAACCAGTGTTTCTTATTTGAAACAATTAATAACCTCCAAAAGGTTATGGGTCTAGATGCTTTCGTGAGTGTATAGTGCAGTGTAAAAATCGAGTGCAAGTATATGAAGTTACTTTGTGAAAAGTACGAAGCAAAATGAATGCAGCAAGTTTGAAGATTGAGGGGCTGCGTGATTTCCTTGCAAAGGTCCCTTGGTTCGTCCAGAACAAGGTTCAGTGAATCATCATGCTAATTTAAACAGTTTTTGGAAAGCAAATAAGAGTTCAAGAAAATTGATTATGACAAAAGTAGAGAAAAAACCTACAGATCTGATTATGAGCTGCTCTACTGCAAAATAAATGTGGTTAAAACTGAACTCAAAATATGATATTTAGACAGATGAAAATTTATCGGCCATTTAAAAACAGTTTTTTGATTATAAGTGGACAGAAAGAAAAAGTGTCGCATACAATATGTCGAAGTTGGAACTTTCATCGAATAAAATGAAGAACCTCGGGAATGAAATAGCAGAGAGCATGTTTATAACTCACATTTTGTCTTCACTACCTAAGAAATTCAGTCATTTTCATAGGGCTTGGAACTCAGTAGAGGATAAAAAGAGCAATGTTGAAAACTTGACTGTGCGATTACTGGCTTAGGAATTGAGGTTGCAAGATCAAGAAGAGAATCATGAAACTTCGACTGCTTTATCCGCTAAATGCAAATTTAATAAATCGAAAAATAATGAATACAGGAAGGACAAAAATGAGTTTGAAAGAAAGAAGCTGGAACTAAGTTGTTTTAATTGTGGAAGGCCAGGACACCTGAAAAAGGATTGCTTCAGATGCTTTATATATAAAATAAAAGGTCATAAGAGCAACAATTGTTTCCAGAACAAGCACGATCGTTCGCAGCAACGATCACCAGGTGGACCGGGAGGAAACGAATAATCGAAGGTGGCACTGATAGCAAACAGAGATGACGGAAAAGATGGCATTTCAGTAATCGATTCAGGAGCGACAGATCACATGTCAAAACGGCGAGACTGGTACTGAACGTTCGATCAGTTTGCAGAACCAGTGCTTGTAGGAAATGGCAACGGTACGCCTTTGTATGCTTATGGTAAGGGTAATAGCACGAATAGTAGGTACCATGCATAATGAATTGTTCGTTCAGAAAGTCGTTCATAACCTATTTTCTGTTAAATGTAACGGAAGAAACGGAATTGATTGTTTGATAACCAATAATGGAAAAAAATGTTTTTTGAAATGTAAGAATGAAATAACTGTAACAGGATCCGAATATGGATATGCAATTTGACAAGGTAAGTCATTGAAACAAAGCAGGATAATTGCAATACTTTGCAAACGTGACCTGAACGGCTTTGTCATCAGAATGTTCGGCATGTACGTACTTTCTTAAATAATCAAAATATAAAATTTTCGAATAATGATTTCTTTTGCGGAGGGTGTGCTTACGGCAAGCAACATAGATAAACTTTTCATGAGGAAATTAACAGGGCAACTTGGGCTCGCAAAATAATTTATACAGATGTATGGGGTCCAACAGAAGTAGAATCACTGGGTAGAAAGTTATATTTTATTACTTTCAAGGACGATTTTTCAGGTTATCAAGAAATTCATTTTATCAGAAACAAATCAGAAGTAATTGACAAATTGAAAACTTTTTGCTTGGGTATTGAAAATCAGTTTGAAAATTCTATCAAAGAAATTCAGTGATCGTGGTAAAGAATATGTATATAAAGCGGTTGAGATCTTTTTGAAAAGCAAAGGTATCAAGCATACAGTAAATATTCCGTATACGCCCGAACAAAACAGAGTCGCGGAACGTAAACATAGAATAATTCTTGAGACTACTAGGTCGATGATTCATTCGAATCCGAATTCACCTTCCTTTTTGTCGACAGAAGCAATGAGTACTGCTGTTTACGTAATTAATCCAATGACATTTATTGTACAAAAATTACCCTTAAATTATTAATAAGCAATCATGTCAGAAGAGAAAGAACACTGGCGAATTGCCATGCAGGATGAAATAAGCTCGTTAAATGTAAATGGAACATGGGTGCTGGTTGAGAAACCTGAATATAAAAAAGTAATTAATAGTCGTTGGGTTTTCACGCAAAAGAATATTGTAGATGGGTCAAAACGTTACAAACCGCGATTAGTAATTAAGGGTTATTGACCAGAAGAAAGGATTGATTAGAAAGAAACTTTCAGTCCTGTAGTTAAGTTTTGCTGTGAATGAAAATTTACATCTCGGACAGTTTGATATCAAAACAGAGTTCATACATCGCAATCTCAAAGAAGATATATATAATTAAAACTTTTTCATAAGGACAACCGCAGGATTTTGCCGGGATCGAGTGCTAATCTGAAAAATTGCACCCGATCCCAGCGAAATCGCGGTAAAATTTTTAGCCATAACCACGTCTCACGATCGTGAGATAGGTAGTTACAGTCTGTGACGGAATTAATATGACGATCCAGCAAAAGCCTCGTACACCCGAGGACACGGAGCGACCCAAGGACGATCGCCTTCTGCATTCTCTCCGCAAGTGTTTTAGCATATTGTTCACATGCAGGGATGCTTTTTAGCCTATTAACCAGTGAAATCTTGGCACCTACAAGAGTGCTGATGATAGGGACGATTAATTTAACAGAATATTTCGGGTACAATCGTCGCAACTCCCTCACAAGGTCTCTATACCTCTCTTTCTTTTCATTCTCGTTGGCCATGATGTTTTTGTTAGCTGGTGCCGAAAATTCGATGATGAACATGGTTCGCTTCTCGAAGTCAAGGAGAACTATGCCAGGCCTTGAGTGTGTAACAGAAACAATTGTCGAGACTATAAAGTTCCATTATATTCGGCACTTCTCATTCTTCACAACTGACTCTATTTCCCTAGGAACGTTTAGCGGAGCTTATATTAAGGTTAATGTCGTAAGAGTGACAGAGATGATAATAAAGTACTCTTAGTTCAGCATTGTGCCTTTGGATGTAGGTGGTTCTCGCATGAGTTGGACAACTAGATAGTATGTGTCCTAGATGCTCGGAATGTGCATAGCACGCCCTGCAGCTATCATCGGGAATGTCTTGGCTCAAAATGTGGCGACGGTATGTTAAAGTGGAAATGACACCATCTTATCATGCCAAAATGAAATCCTCCGTGCCCGACTTCAATCCGCGTGATTTAAGGAAAGCAAAAGTTAGCTCGCACGACATTGACTGATCCTCCACATTTCTGTGGAAGACGCTGTGCATCCTTTTATCGAGGAGCTGTTCCCGGAAGTTTTTCTCCTGTGCTTTCTGATTCCGGGATTTCAGGAGTGAGTACTCGAGATAGCTAAGATTTGATGCATTCTGCTCACTCCAGATACTGAAGTTAAGTCCGAGTGTTTCAGCAGCTGCCTCCGCTGCTTTGTGCAGAAACGCTACTTTGCCCTCTTCTTCATGCTTCCTGACTATTTTAAGAAGAGGATCTCTTCCATTTGCGACTCTATGTGCTGTACCCAAAATAATCCTGTTGTGAAGACATTCAATATTCAATATTCCGCGATCACCTTGACCAGAGGTGGAACAGAAGACTTAAGATGCATGCTTTTGTTTATGTGCATAACCTTTCGTGTCCCGATATACTTTAATACGAGATACTTTGTTTGTCGCCGACAGTTCGGAAGACCAAATCTGCCGGATGAGCCGTTTATATCTGCTTTGGAGAGTATGGCACGCCCAGGTACGTATAAGTCTCTCCAGCGCAAAGGTATCGTATAGCGCTCCTATCGACGAGTTCACGGTCTTCAGAGATGCCATTAAATTTTCCTCGCTTCAAGTAAACCTTGGCGCATTTGTCTAACCCAAATTCCATTCCTATTTCCTTAGTGTATCGTTCGACAATCCCTAGAGCTATATGTAGTTGCTCTTTATTTTTAGCATAGATCTTAAGATCATCAATGTAAAATACATGGGTGATCTTGTGCTTTCGATTTGCAGGTTTGCCGCAAGGGTACCCCTTGGAATGGCAAAGTGCTAGAGATAGTAGCAATAATGTGAGGAAAAAGAGGAGTGGGCTAATGAAGTCGCCCTGAAAGACACCTCTTTGGAAAGTGAACTTGTTAGTTGTCGCATAATTTTTTCCAGATGAAATAGTAAATCTGGTTTTCCAAAGTGGCATCAATCTCTCTATGCACCTCACGATTTGTATATATATATATATATATATATATGTATAAAGAAACCTGAAGGGTTTGACGACAGGATATATCGTGTATGTAAATTATTGAAAGGCTTTTACGGATTAAAACAAGCCTCTAGATGTTGGTCTGAACATTGTTTTGATTTTCTCGAAAATTTAGGATTACATCAGAGTACGGGAGATTCATGTCTTTACGTGTATATAAATGTACTGAACGAATTTTAATAACGATTTGTGTTGACGACGAACTTATTGCAGCTACAAATGAACGACTAGTTGATGAATTGCTACATAATTTAAGTTAGCAATTCATGATCACGTGTACTAAAAATGTTAAAAATTTTTTCGAAATAGAGATTTGCAAATTGAAAGATGGTTCCATTTTCATTTATCAGAACAATTTCATTAGGAGATTGCTAGATAAATTTAATATGAGCGAAGCAAATACCGAGTAAAACAAGAGTTCAAAATGATACCAAAATCATTATCATTTTGATACGCAGCAAAAATGGTACCACATTCAAGAGCATTTTGATCGGCCGGAGTGAATGATCGACTTTTGAGGTCATAATGATCTGATTTGGGATCATGTATTAAGTCAACCCAGGTAACAATCGTGATACAGTGACAGTGTCTTTTTCGCTATCATGGTATGAGGAGGACGTATAGCTGCGAGCGTTATGACACGCATTTCGCCATCACCTACGCCTTCACAAGATGTGAGCAAAATGCGGCGCACATATAACGCACATGTTAAGGCATCATAAAGACAAATAATTGTCAAAAATCTTGAAAAAATAATATTATTAATATTTAGTTCACGAAATTCATAGAAGTGATTCAATTATTGGAATTCACGGAATTCCAGGAATTAATAGAATTCACGGAATTAATGGGATTCATGAAATTCATGAAAATCATGGAAATCATGAAATTTATGGCATTCACGAAATTCATAGAATGCAAGGAATTCGCATGCACATTTGGAGGTTCATTAAACCTTAGAGCTCAGGTTTAAGAGATAAAGGATAAAATTATTTAATGTGATATATCTTTAAGAACCATTAAAAGAAATAAGACATATTAAAGAGTTGCAGCACAAAACTAGATAACTAACATTTTTTCAGCAACAAATTACTAAATGAATTCTAACAAAAAATCTTAAATCATCATTTACTACAAAATACCACTTTATAACGTTTTTCTCAGTAACCTGATTGCCTTGCGATCAAAAACGATATTTCCTAAATTATTATATTAGTTATTATTATTATTATTATTAGTTATTATTATTATTATTAGTTTGAATTCTTGAATGATTTACTCGGAATTGTTTAACGTTTTCTAATCAAGCACATTTTCTTCCAATTCAGCAAAACAATATCTCGGAAGTAAGTTTACATTTTTTTGTTTAAACTGAAAATTGCACTTTTCATCGTGATTTCATCGTTTCGACTTTAAGTTCTTGTCACTTTAAGATTGTCAAATTCCATATTCTATTTCTCAAAACTAAATAATTTTTTTTAATTTGCCTTTTTTAGCATTAATTCATAAAAACTCTACGTAATTTCTATTCCACAGTGTATCTTCCGTACCTGAAATAAATCTATTATTTCAATATTTAAACATCATACATATTGAAACAATGCTTGTTCATTTGCTAACCTTGGTCTAATTAGAACAACATTGTAGTAAACAATCTGACTTTCTTTTTTACTTGAAGAATTCTAAAAGTTATCATATTCATGCACATGCTCAACTTAAACTTCCAAAAATTATACATATTTTTAATTTTTGTTTGGAATTTCGCGGAATCGATCATTAGCGCCGCCATCGCTATATTTCGGAACTATTTTCCATTTCACGTAGGTTTAGTTTCGGAATCTTCACTCACGTTATAATTGCCGTAGGTATAGCATCAGCCGAAGCACTTATTATTCGTTTTGGTTCGTCGTGAGTTACAAAAGTGGAAAGTAGATATTTTTTCAATAGAATACGTGTTATATATATAC
>JAAAKG020103459.1:0-39221 GCA_010014905.2 Druon quercuslanigerum | reverse complement strand
TACTTTAACATTGAATAGACGACCCGCTAGGTTAAATCAGGTCTGAAAATGAATTTTAATAGTTTTCAATTTTTTAAAATGCAAATTTGCGGCTAAGAAATTCTATCATCCCTAGAAGGTATTTCTACTTATTGTGGAATAAGTCCTGTTACGAAACAAAAAAATTTCGGATGTATTATCGGGTGTTGAATACGACAATTTTTAGTTTCATTACTATCAATGGTCTGAAAGGGTCCCTAAAACATTTTGTTTCATATTATGCAGAGGATACCTTCTGCAATATAAGGAGAATATTCTCCAAACACAGCAAATTAAAAATATTTTTATCCGGTCGTTGACAAAAATCTTTAATTTCAAAATGCACAGAAAAAAGTTTTGTATTCTTTGAAGATTCCCGTAACACGTTAAAATAATTTTTACGTATCATTTACCTAAGAAAGATGTGAGCTACATAATTAAGTTCGATTTCGGAGCGATTCTGCGTTTTTATAAATATTTCTTATCAACTTGGCTATCGATCTCACTGAATTTATAATTGTTGAAAATAAAACGTGATATGAAATGAAAGGTAAATACTCAAAATTGTGCATTTTTAGTGTACCTCAAAATTCAAAAAATTTTTTGTCACCAAGTATAAATATTTTTAATTTTTTGCTCATGGAGAACATTCTTATATTGTAGAAGAAATCCTGTGCGTATTACACCATGGAAAAAATATTTAGTAGCCACTGAAGACCATTAATTGTACTGATACAATTTCGCATTCTTGGTCCGATAATATCTCCTTTTATTTATATAACTTAAAGCGTATTCCTCAATAAATATTCAATACCTTTTATGAATCATAGAACTTTTTAGACCTAAATTTGTATTTTTTTTAAATTCAAAACTAAGAACATTCATTTTCAGACCTCATACGGTCAAGCCAAATATCTAAACCATTTTTTTTAAATAAAACTAAATCTGTGGCAGAATTGCGTTTGAAAAATTCCCAAACAAACTTTTTTGGGCGCACCCAATCCTTCATATAACAATTAAACCAACAACTTTCACCAAAGAAATAAGAAATCTCAAAAACCTTCGAGACAATCCTCAATCCTTTCCACTGAAAATTCCATCGTGAGATTGATATTCCTAACATCGAATTCGATAATCCGCATTGCCTCGTATTTCACGACCATAGGAAGAGAATCCCGAAACAGAATCGGCAAAGCCCAAAATTCTGGTTTTCTTACTTTTAGTTTAAGTGCATATTTTATTTTAAGGGTGATTTTTCGGGGAAAGGGACTGTTTTTTAAAAATTAATTTTTTCATTTTCGAAAAGGCCAAAAAAAAGCCAAAATTCTAGTGCTGTTGATTTTTTCAATTTTTCATAGTTTATGTAGTAAAGGTGCTGCCGGTCACCACCTCCACCAAAATGTCCGGCTTTTTGATAAAAATAAGAGAACCTAAAAATCGGGATTGGTGCCAATGAACAACCAAAAAAAGGCCCAAAATTCTTATATGCTTAAACTTAGTTTTTGTGCATATTTTTCTTTGAAGGGTAGTTATTGAAAGATAGGAGTTGTTTGTTCAAAATTAGTTTGTGGACCTTTTGAGAACACAAAAAAGCCCAAAATAGGTCCGACAATATCTCCTTTTATTCATACAACTTAAAACGTATTCCTCAATAAATATTTAATTCCTTTTAGGAATGAAAGAATTTTTTAGACCTAAATTTGTCTTTTTTTAAAATTCAAAACCAAAAACTTCATTTTCAGACCTAATACAGCCAAGCCAAATCTCTAAACAATTTTTTTTAAATAAAACAAAATCTATGGCAGAATTTCGGTTTAAAAATTCCCAATCGCACTTTTTAAGGAGCCCCCAATCCTTCATATAACAATTAAACTTACAATTTTCAACAAAAAAATAAGAAATCTCAAAAGCTTTCCAGACAATCCTCAATCGTTTCCATTGAAATTTTCATCGTGAGATTGATATGCCTAACATTGAATTCGATAATCCGCATTGCCTCGTATTCCACGACCACAGGAAGAGAATCCCGAAACAGAATCGACAAAGCACTTTATCTAAATTTAGCTACCCCTGATCAGTAGTTGACTGTAATCAGTTACCAAATGGGCATTGTTACATCGCGAGTCACAAGGAGTACCCCAAATTAGCAATCCATAGGTTTGATGTGCGTTTCGATTTGCGTCCGTACGTATGTTGTGGTCATATAATAGTAAACAGGGGGTAGCGAGCATCTACGTCGACACGGTACATGCGTGTGTAAATGGCAAGGGGTGGAAGAACGTAGGGGCGGAGGGTTGGAGGGATGAAAGGGCAGGGTGGCCAGAGAGAAATCATCATTTCCTCGCACGACCATAAATTAAATGGGTGTACCTACCCTCATCCCCTTGCTTTCGCCAACACCCCTACCCCCGTTACACAGGGTGTCGCGTGATGGATCAACGCTCGAACAAATTAATCGGTGCGATTTTTTGTACTTCCTCCCGCCACCTCTCGCCTCGTCCGGAATTGGCAATTTCCCCAAACAGATGTAGGGACAGCTTCTATATTCCAAGGGAGACTCTTGTACAAATCCGTTCACATTTTTTGAAAAATTACCCTCATGCTAAAGCTTTCTCGATTCTAGAAAAATTTGAATATAAAAAATACAAGTGACGACTTCCGACCTTTACGACATCTTTTACAAAAATAGGAGACCATTAGGTATGAAGGACTCTTAGGTCAACAAATATTTTGTTGAAAAGAAAGAGACGTGAAAATAAACCTCATAAAAACTAAAAACCGAAAGAATTCAATAGAGGTAGACTATTCTCTTGAATATTTTTAATTCCAATATGTTTCTTCTTCTTCAAGAAAATTCTGCACACAGCATACTTCATGGAACCACAGGAAAGAATAAGAGTGATAGGAACCACCCTGTAAAAAATGATACCATTGAAAAAGTTTAGAAGGTTTAAATTTATCATATCTTTTGATTAAAAAGATGAAAATTCTTTTCGTGTAAATAAGCCATCATATTCGTTTGAATAGCTACAGTATCTTAAAAACAGCTAACATCGTGTATTTAAAGAGATATTTTCAAGATAAAATGCCAAAATGGTTACAGGGTGTCTACTCAAATCCTGGAAAAAAAATCGACTCGGGTATATATAGTGTATACAATTCTCAAATTTATTATGAATGATATTTTTCAGTCCTTGTAAATGTCTAAATGTATAAAAATAGTTGTATTAAAATGTATAAAATACAATAACACTTTTTTCATTCTTAAAAACAAATTTATGGAGTGATAAGTAACTTCTTAGAATTATTATCTTTAATTTAGTAAGCGAAATAAATAAATATATATAGGGCGGAATAAAAATTCTGAAATTAGTCCAATCATTTTGAAAATTAAAAAAATTTCCTATTGTTTCAAAAATTATATTGATTTTCTCATATGTACACTTATTGCTAATAAACAATAATAAAATATTAAGAATGAATAAAAAAAGTTTTTTGCTCAATTTAGATTTTTTTGATGTGCGAAAAGCATGTTTTTATAGATCGAGTTATATGCACACTTTTTTTGAAAAAGTTGAATGTGTCGAACCTAAAATTTATGTAGCCTAAGCCAATGAAGCAGATCATTATTTGGCTTTTATGGAAAAAATAGTTTTGTCTGAATCACGAAAAAAAAATTCCCAGAAAACAAATTCAAAACTTTTTTCTTTGATTCAAGTTGAAGAAATTTCAGGAAATACTCAACTTTTTCTAAAATTAAAAAAAGAGTACAGACAATATTAACCGATTTTTAACATTTTTTTCACTATAATAGGGAGATATATAATATTTCAAATAAATGTGAATACTATTTTAATTAATCAAGTAAAAATATTGTATTTTCAACACGATAGATGAATATTTATCTGTATAGTTAAATTTTCAACTACAAAATCTGCCCGCTTGAACGAGCGCATTCTGTTGGTTCTCGCGCTTCGCGCTCGATTATGTATTTACCTCGCACTACGCGTTCGGTCTTTCTTTTTCCGCCGATTTTGTCCACAGAGCTTTTAAAATTAAAGGTCAAAACATCGACAACTGTAATTCGGTATCTCCTGCTTCGCACTAGATTTTTTCCACAATGTGAACTTTTCTACATTATATTCAACACTATTATATAAAATGTATCTTATATTTATTTATATACCTCGGCCTAAAATTACTTATAAAAATATTGTAAAATGATGTACAAATTTTATTTTTCATGATTAATTTAATATTTTCTTCTCATTTTGCACTAATTTTTATTCTCAGTTACCATAAAAAATGTATCATTTTAATAAATTTATATTATTGCAAGTTGCATTACAACATAAAAATATATTTCTTGTTTTATTTTACAATTAAAAAAGCGCGCATTATTTCATTGCAACCTGCTTCGTTTTTTCAACAAAATTTCTTTAAAATTTTTAATGTCATTTTTCACAAATAAAGCAAAAACTACGCATAATATCAAACAATTATTAATGACAAATTTGCAGCTCTTTTTTGTAAGAGCAAATTTCGTCTTCATTTTTTTTATTGAATTTTCGATGTTTCAAAAGAAAATTCAAAAATTTGTCATGATAATCTTCTAGGGCATTCGAAAAGCACCATTTTTCTTCTCTCTACTTTTTTCATATCTTGCATTATTTGACTTAAAATGTTCATTTTCGTGTGTTTTTGGGAATTTGGTAAATTCTATGAATCTGGTTTTTTATCACAAAAAATCATTAGACAAATTTTTTGTCCTTTCGAATACTATGAACAGCCGTAAAGAAAATTTTTGTGAACTTTGCAGAGAACTTTGCACCAAAAACAGTTAAATTCAACCCAAAAATAAGATTTTCGAGAAAGTAGTCAATTTTCAACCAGACAGATGAATTTTAATTTTTAACAGAAGATATTTCAACCAAAAAAGCTAAATAGAAAAAACGATTTTTTAACAAAGTATTTAGATTTTCAACTACAGAGATGAATTCTTAATTTTTAAGAATCCGTTTAAACTTTGAACCAAGTAGTTAAATTTTCAGCCAAAAAGATTAATTTTTAACGAGAATAATAAATTTACATATAAGAAGATTATTTTTCTACCAGAAAGGAAGAATTTTCAACAAAATACATGAATTTTTAACTAAGAAGGATTGATTTTCAACCAAAAATAGAACAGTTAAAGTTTTAGTTAATAGGTATAAAGCTACATTTACACATAAAAACACATTGGTACTAAATTTTATATCACAATTTTTACAAAGTTTGAACACACTTGTGAAAGAATTTCATATTTTCCAGGGATTACAGGTGAGTAGATACCCTGGGTCATCTGCAATTTTACATTTTCAAATGTCCGATTAAAATCAATTGATTTCCATTGTATAAATTATATTTTCCCAGGTAGCTTCGGTTGGAAAATAGATAAATAAATGCTACGTTTAGTTTTCTCAAAGGATTTTACAAATATGCCAAAGAGAGGAATAATAAGAAGGTTGCTCCGCAAGTTTAACTTTCGACACTATGGCTGAGCTTCTGCTTAGTTTGGATATATTAAAACTTTTGCGGTAGGCAAATCCGCGTGGCTGACTAGATCCTGCCGCTGCATTTTAATTCGTTTTTAAACTGTTCTCAATTTTTCCAGAATGCTTAACTTTTTGTTTTTAATTTTTAGTTCTATAATCGGATTATAAACAATATTCTAATCTGACAAACATTAGAACTTTCGGGATTTCAGCTCCATTAATATGTATCCTGCAAACTTTAATCCTTGATTTCTGCAATCGTCAATAATCCTCGAGACTAAAACTAATAACCATTGTTTACATCTAGTTTACGTGCTGTCACATCGCATTCGTTAAAAACACAGCGCCAATTTTCCTCGTTGATAACTCCGTATAATCCTGATTTGCGAAACGTTATAATTACTCAAAACAAATACTAAAAACCCATTCGACTTTACCAATATTCGAGGAATGCCGCTAAAAAATCTGCTCTCAACAGATAGGAACAAGGAAAATTGCCTCTTCTCGTTTTTCAAAATTGTTGGCTTTGTCGCAGCACGGCGAGTGGTTACGAGTGGCAGTTTAAATCTTCTCAACTATCTATCAATTTCTACGGATTTGCAATGTGTTGCTTTCGCTGTTCCAGTCAAAGTGATAGATGCATTTTTTGTATTTATTTTTTTCAGGGTGGCCCACACAAATCTCGGGAAAAAATTCCCGGTTATTTTTCAAGATTATTTCGAGTTTTTAAATATTTTCTTCGGACCTTAAACCTGTAGTTAGCGCAGTGGAAATGGTAGACTTCTAATGTTTAAAAGCGTGAAAATTTTTTTGAAATTAGATACTGAACCATTTTTAATTCTAATTTTTAGCATTATACAATACCAATCTTGTAATTTAAAAATGTAAAATCTCGTAAAAAGTATTAAAAATTGCAAGCTTCTCAAATTGAACAATGTTAAATTTAATTGATTTAAAATGACTTCATTTTCAATTTAAAGTCTCTAATTAAAGTGCTTGGAACTGTATCCTCTTAAATTGAAAAACTGAAATATTATACCATTTATATTAATTATTCTCAGTTTGGTGATTCTGATGATTTCTAACAGAAAATTCCGTTTTACCATCACTAACCGGAAACTTGTCATACCAACCCATTCGACTTATCAAATCTTACAAACAAAGAAAAAAATCTTACGTCCTTAAGACAAAATGGAAAATTAAAAAAATACATTAAATAGAATTTTCTTTGAAAAAGAACGCCTTTTAACTCCTCTGACATTTCGATTGCTAAAAGATTGCTGTAAAATTTTAAATTTAAATCTTTGAAATCTTTAATAAATAAAACTTTTAATTAAAGAATTCAAAATTGAGGTTTTTATTTAATGATCCCCAAAAACAACGAATAAATAACAAACAACCTACCGACATTATGATTCCATATAAATTGATAAACTGGCATGTCACAAGTATTTTTTAATCAAAAACAAAATATTCACCGGAGCCGTCTTTGAAAAAATCCACTTTCATTTCTTTTTTTAAGTAAGGAAAGCCAAATCTTTCGATTGAAAATTCCTACAAAGAGACGTCCTTCATAATCTTTAATCTTACTTCGTTTTCTTGAAAATCTCAATTTTTTTAATTTTAAGAAAGTAAACATTCATTTTTTACTGTTTCATAGAAGATAAAAAATCAGTATAGATGAATGTTATTATTCGAATTTTCTGAAGAAATTGTTTCAATTAAAACTCTTATCAGCTTAGGATAAAAAAATTTTAGTGTTAAAATTATATGGGTGTGAGTATATGCCTATCTTTTCTATTTATAATAATTATATTGAGAACAAGAAATAAAAAATGCATAGTGATATCGAAGAATAAGTTTTGCAACAAAACGAAGTGAGATTAAAAATAAGAAAGACAGGCTTTTTGTAGGAAATTTTCCACGAACAATTTGGCTCTCCTAACTTTTTTTCTGTCTCGGTTCGTTTTGAAAAAACTAGGTAATTTGATTGTTTGAGATTATAAATGGATTTTCGTCAAAAACGGTTCAGGTTTAGATTTTTGTTTATATCGAAAAATAGTTGCTGGACATCGTAGATCAAAAATCATGAAAATCATTCTTGGTGTCAAATTTTGAAAGAAATTAAAAATCATTCAACTATAAATAAAATGATTCAATCTTTAAAAAATAGCGCTCAGGACATAATATTAGTATACTAGCACAAATTTGAACATTCTGATTTTAAAATATTCGATTAGATTTATTTCTATAACTAAAAAAAAGTAACTAAGTATATTATTTATTCGCAACATCTCAAATTGCAAATTTTCATTTTACGATCGTTTAATTTTTTTTTAATTTGTTCATTTTCTAAACCATTCTAAGCCATTCTAAACCCTGAAAAACTAAATTTCCTCATTTTCTATTGTTTCTGCAGGCCAAGAGATTTAATTTGAGCAGTCCCCGCAGAAAATGGGACTAAAAAAAACTTTCAGCACAGGATCCTGAAAAGACAAATTTTCTGCATTTTCTGTTTTTTAACCAATGATTAAAAACCATAATATATAAGCGGATAAAAATATTTTTCCTCGATTACACTAAAAATGGTTAATATCCAAGATAAATTTCAATCAATAAAACAAATATTGTAGGAGGTATGAGTAGCGAACGGCGACGAACGGACGGACATACGACCATCGTTATAAGGGTTTCCGGCATAGCCTGAGAAACCCTAAATGTTGTAGAAGTAACCAAATTTCAGGGAAAAAATGAGCAGCATTGCAAAAAATAGAAAAACTTGCATGACATTTCTTAAACTTCCAAGATTTTCTGGAAGCGATGCATTAAAAAACCCCCAATTCAGCCATTCTGCTCAGAGAGCTTTTGATTTAAAAAGTCTCAAAAGGATTTGACTCTGAACCCTAATTGAAAAAAAATCTATAGCTAAAACGGTATTATCCCTTAAATTCATCATTTTGAGCACCATCTGTATTTTCTTGGGTCTAACATAATCCACATAAATAAAGACTCAGAAACAAGTGACGTTATTTGAGAAAATAGAAATTAATACAAAGTTCTTATAATTTTTCTGCACCAGGGATGAAAATAGGCCTTTTTGGAAGTATAAAAAAGGATAGAAAGAGATAAATCAAAATATCCAAATGTTAAAGAAGACCTACAAATTTAGCATTTTCATAATGCGCCTAGTTTGCTGGGATATAAATTCTCTTTTTTTTCGATCTCTTCCTATCCTTTTCACTTCCAGCACGGATCGCGCAGAATTATGGCAGAGACTAAGAAAAAAAATCTTTACAAAATATGCTCCTTTTCTTTTCAAGAGTGACGACGTCGTGATCTATAGGAGGATGACATTCCAGAATGAAAATGCAAAACCATCACTGAAATGGATGTCGAAACGACCGATGAAAAGTTCGTAAGCTCGTGCAACGCAGCGGCAATCGTTTGCTCTTCGCGCTGCCCCACCTGGACGTTTTAACAACCGATCCATAACAATCCAGAGGCGCGTAACCTCTGCAAACGACCACCATCCATCCAGCCGAACTGCAATATGTTTCCCGGGACGCGAGTTATTGATAAACGGGACCCTCTAAGACACGTAAACCGCTACATGCTGGGGTGGTCGAAGCAACGTCGAGGGCTCCCCAAACCTTTTATCCTCTCTCTCAACCTCTTCGTCTCTCTCTCTTTTTTCCACTCTGGGCTATCACGTCTCTCTCCGAACAGACGCTTTTTGCAACTTTTACATTAAGCAAACACGTAAAAATTCACTTTTCTAAACACGCACAATACCTAAAAAGATACCTTCAGAGGATAGATCCATACTAAGGTATGGGGCATCCACGGCTCATCCTCATACCTACTCCAGGACATGATCATACTGAAAATAACATACATAACATACTGAAAATTCCTATATAGGTTCCTACATAGGATCCTAAATAGGAACCTATATAGGTTCCTGTATAGGATCCTATACAGGACCCTGTATATGTTCCTGTATGAGTCCATATCCAGATGCGCAGTAGTTTTCTATGGCGCCTACGGCTGCGCAGAAGTTTTTTTGGTCCTCCAGGAGCACCTAGAGACGTGCGTACGATTATATAACATTATTTAGGTACCATTAGTTAAGTACCATTAGGTAGCTTATCAGGGAGGCTCCTGTACAGACACCTATATATAATCCTATGTCATTTCTTACAGGTGGCACCTATAGGTTGAACATATAGGATCCTGTGTAGGAACCTATATCGGAATTTTCAGTAGGGATGCACGGGCTGGCCCTTGCGAGCCTCCCTTCACGAGGACAGACAGTCCTCCCACCACCAACGCACCTCTATACTTTTATTTTAATCGGGAAAACCTATATTCACAGTGGTGTAGTCATAAAAGAAAAAGTGCCCTGGTTTTATTTTCCATAAGCTATGTAACCATTTTGGGAGGGGGGAGGGACTGAAAACTCAGTTTGTTGACAGAGGACGGAGGGAGTTATAAGTGGATATATCGTTAAGGACGTACATAACATTAAGAATTTAAACCGAATATGAAAATCCAACTATATTTTTATGTAAAAATTATTTTTTTTCATTTAAAAGTTTGCTACTATATTTTTGGTTCAAAATTTATCTCGTTTGATTAAAAATTGTGGTAATAGTTGAGAATTCAATTCTTCTGTTGCAAATGCAACTATATTGTAAGAAAGTCATCTTTGCTCTGAGAAATTTAACTACTTTGTTACAACTTTATTCTTTTATTTGAAGGTTCACCTCTGGTTGAAAATTGAACTATTTTCACGAAAATTACTTTTATGTTGGATTTAAAATAAATTTTTCGATTATTTGACTTAAGACTTGAACTACATTCTGAAAAAAATGGTTTTCAAGGAATCATAATTATAGCTAAAATTTCAACTATTTGCTTTTAGATGAACTTTTATGTTGAAAATTCTACTGTTTTGTAGAAAAATGATCTTTTTGGCTTAAAAATTTAACAATTTGGAAGACAATAAAACTATTAAGTTGAAAATTAATGAATTAATAAAAAAAATCGTTAGAAAATATATGTATCCTGCTCAAAACTCGTCTCTTTTAGTAAAACATTAATTTTTGTTGTTAAAAATTAAATAACTTTGTAAAAAATTTATTTTTCTTGTTAAACATTTTTTGCAGAAATTTTAATTATTCCATGTTTGTTAAAGCTTTATCATGTAAATTGGATAAAATGAAAATTCATATTTTTGGTTAAAAATTTAACAATTCTGTTGACAATTGTTTTTTTTCCTCCAAAGTTATTTTTTATCAGAGTTTTTATCTGAAAATTTAACTATTCCATTTTTTTCAAATCCTATCCTTTATATTGTAAACATTAAAAATTGATTTATTTAGTAGAGAATTTATCTATTTTTTAAACTTTTTAGTTGAAACTTTTAATACCTTATGAAACTATGAATTTCAATGTTCCACATGTTCAAATACAAAGGTGAGACTGCTACCTCCGTAGACTGCTATAAAAAGGTGTCCTTTTGAGTGGTAAATAATGGAAGCTTAAAAATCTCATCTAAATAGTATTGGGAACACCAACGCCCTCTGAATCGAATCTACTATCGCCGAGAAAATTCGAGTCCTCTGCCTTTGGCATTGAAAAAGTAAATGAAGAAAAAATGGTAGCTTAATGAAAGAGTGATCATTTTAAAGTCGCTAATGTTGTAGGTTAATGAGCCGAAAAGTAATATTCCAAAAAAATTGTTGCAGCTTACAGATCTGAAAATCTGATAAAAAGTAAGGAAATTTGACAGCTTTTAAAGACCGTGAACTTTGGAGCATAGTTTTTTATTGAGAAAATAATATGAAAAATCTGGGGAAAAAATCATGGTGGTATTTTAGACATTTTTGAACAGATTGCCGTTGAAAAATTTGTAAAATATAAATAATTGTTCGTTTTTTGTAAATAATTATGCACCTAAACATCTTCGGTTCTAATGAAGATAATAAAATGGCTTAAATTGGACGTAGTTAGTTGAACTGTCTGTCATAACTCACAATTTGAAAGAAGTATGTGCTTCTTGTTGTCTTCATGAAAAATGCGATGTTTCAAGTCCGTTATTTATATGGGAAAGCCAGTGCCTGAAAACAGCGTGGTTCAAATTTTTCAGAGGATCGTCCTCGGTTTTCCTTAGCCCGACATACCCAACTTGTGCCTCCGAGCCTCACTTTGACCTTCGAACTGATGCCTGCATTGATAATTATATTTTGCAAATTCTTTAACGGCAATCTGTTCAGAAACGTTTAAAGTACCACTATCAACTTTTTCACATTTTTCCTATTATTTTTTCAATAAAAAACTATGCTCCAAAGTTCACAGTCTTTAAAAGCTGTCAAATTTCCTTACTTTTTATCAGATTTTCAGATCTGTAAGCAACAAAAATTTTTTGGGACTATTACTTTTCGGCTCATCAACGTACAACATTAGCACCTTTACAATGATCCCTCTTTCATTAAGCTACCATTTTTTCTTCATATAGTTTTTCAACGTCAAAGCGAGAGGACTCGATTTTTCTTGGCGATAGTAGGTATAGGCAGAGCAGAGGAGTGGAACTAAAAAAAAAAACTAAAAAAGGTTTTGTAATACTAAAAAATGTTAAGAATGGCGTCCTTGAAAAATTGACTGCCATTTTTTCGGTGTCATATTCCCGGGCAGAAAACGGGAAGGGAAAAGTGACGAATGAGGAAGTAAAGACACTAGAGACACGATCGTGAGTATAGGAGGGGAAGTAGGGGAAGATTCTAGAGAGAAACAGAAAGGAAGGATAGTCAGGAAAGGGAGGAGAAGTAGAGAACGTGAAAGGAGGGGAATTATGGGAGCGGATTTTTTACGATTGGAGATTGGACAAGAAAAAAAATACAATGCGACTAAAAACAGATGTATTCTGTAATGATAATAAAAACGGCAAGCCAGTGTGCCACCCATAATAATTGAACTCGCCAGACCACGGACTTTTGGCCTCTGGTGTAAATACAGCACTGGTCTCAACTCCCTATCACTTGCAAGTAAATTTTCAACACTTTCTCTATCATCTTTCCACCCTTGAATTCTTTCTCTCTTCTCCCCCAAGTCCTCCCACGGTCCTCTTCTCGAAAACTTTCATTTATTTACCAGATTTGACAGTGTATACGTCTGGGAAATTAGTGATTCGAAAGCTCCGACGCCTGATAGCGACTGCAGCGATCGAGGGAAATGAAAAATAAACAGAGGCCTTCTCTCGATGATGGGGAAGACTAGGTTCGCTGCTGGTCCCTCGGGATGTTTATGCTCCTTGGAAATTGTCAGACCTTCGATTCCTGGGCACACAAAGGACGGACATCCATTGCTGCACTTTGCGAGACGCATATCGCATTTCAGTAGAATGTATGGAAATATAACCGATAGTAAGAGTACTTCGCTTTGTGCGGCTGCTGCTTTTAAGGGTGGAAAGCAAACCAGAAGAGTGCTGTGTTTTGCATAGAAATGATAGTCTTCTTTGGTTTCCTAACAGAACTAAAAAAGTAGAAAAATTGGCATTCTTCATCAGAAGTAGCCAAAGATATTATATCTAGAATAAATCCAGCAATTGTTTCCTTGCTCATTAACCTTTTTAAACAAAATAGTCAAGCGAGGGGCTGATCACTCTTGAACTTTGATGTACAAACCCTCCTTAAATCTTTGAAATATTTGCGAAATCTGCTGAAATATTTGCGAATCTTTTACATCTATGTAAAATCTCTAAAATATTCATATTAAATGAAGACTGAGTAGATTATTTTCATTTAAGTATTTTATTTTGTGAGGTTCCTACAAAATCCAAATTTTGAAATCCCCTAGCTTTTCCCTCACCAATTTTTTATTATTCCTGACCATTATACATTTTTCATTCATGTCCTCAACATCTTTTGAAATGTTTGAGATGAAATAGAGATGAAATATTTTATATCTTTATGAAACCCTTGAAATCATTATAAATCTATGAAAGTTTTCAAGTCATTCTCAAATCTTTGTCAAATCTTAGAAAACCTCGTTAGATTTTTTCGAATCATTTAAAATCTTAGTGACAGCTTTTGAATTCTTCTGAAATCTTTAAAATATTTGCGAAGTATTTAAAATAGTCGTTAAAGTTTTAGAAATATTCTGAAATCTTCGGAATCTTTTAAAATTGTAAATTTATTTTGAAATCTTTGTAATATTATGCAACTGCCTTGAAATCTTTAGAAATCCTTTAAAAACTTTTAAAATATGCTAACATCTCTTCAAATATATATATTTTGTTTTAAATATTTGATATCTTTATGAAATTTTTGAAATCTTTGTGAAAGCTTTTAAAATATCTTGTAAGGTTGTTGTGAATTAATCTTTTAAAATCTTCAAAAGAATTTGATTTCTTTGTGAATTCTTTAAAATTCTCGTTAGATTGTTGAAATATTTTGAAACTTAGAAAATCTTTGTAATTTTTATTAAACTTTTTGCAATCTTTGTGAAAGTTTATGAAATCGGCTAAAATTCTTTTTAAATTTTCTGACATCTTTTCAAATATGTGTGAGAAATATTTGTAAAAGCATTTGAAATCTGTGATATCTTTTCAAATTTTTGAAATATTCCTTATATTTTTTGTAATTCTTTATGAAAATTTATGAAATAAATTAATAAAAAAATCAATCAAAAAATCAAAAAAAAAATCAATCATAAAATAAATTTATGAAATGAAATTTTTTTATGAAATTTTTGAAATCTTTGTGAAAGCTTTTAAAATATCTTGTAAGGTTTTTGTGAATTAATCTTTTAAAATCTTCAAAAGAATTTGATTTCTTTGTGAATTCTTTAAAATTCTCGTTAGATTGTTGAAATATTTTGAAACTTAGAAAATCTTTGTAATTTTTATCAAACTTTTTGCAATCTTTGTGAAAGTTTATGAAATCGGCTTAATTCTTTTTAAATCTTCTGACATCTTTTCAAATATGTGTGAGAAATATTTATAAAAGCATTTGAAATCTGTGATATCTTTTCAAATTTTTGAAATATTCCTTATATTTTTTGTAATTTGTGTAAGCGTTTTTGAAATCTTTGATATGTTTGTAAAGTATTTGAAGTCACTATTTAAGTTTTTGAAATATTCTGAAATCTTTTTATATCTGTGGAATCTTTTAAAATTGGTTAAATCTCCTAAAATCGGTTGAATCTTTGAAATCTTTGAAATCTTTGAAGTCTTTAAAATCTTTGTGAAATCTATATTCAAAAGTCAAATGGTCAACCCGTCGGAGTCGATCCTTTTAACACAATGTGGGGAGAAAAATTAGAGTGGTTTAGATAACGAGAGTCCGGCAGTTGGTAGAGGCGACTGAGGCTATTTATTTGCAGTACTTGTCGAGTGGGATGTATAATTACCACATGGTAATTCACTGAACGGGTGGTTCAGTATTTACTTTTGTGGGGAGCGAAGTTGCAGGCCTGTCAACACCGACATCCTGTCAATGCACTTTGAATAATCGGCAGTATTTGCTTGCGAGTTGCCCGCACGTTTCTCTGCTTGTAAATGACTAAGTTGCGCCCTTTTCCAGCGACCCGATTCTCCTCGACCAGATCGAGATTTGGATCCGTGGACGAAGTTAACGCTCGTATAATCTGGAAAGGAAAGAACCGTAAGTTTAATTTCCGGCACTTGGCAGGAGCGCTTTGCTTCCATGAGGCCGCCACCCTCTCGCTCACTCTTCGTTACACACCCCTTTATAATCTGAAGGCACTCGAAACTTGAACTACTGCGAAGTCTTGGGGGCGAGAGTTTGGGGTGCATGAAAAGAGGAGAGAAAGAGAGAGAGAGAGAAAGAGAGGAAGTATAAATGGAATAAGAGAAGCAGAAATGGAAAGCGAGAAATGGCGCATAGCACTTACTTTATTTTCCAATTCATTGGAGTCCAATGAGAAGACACCAATGTCCCTCGACATGGCGTTGTTCTTTAAATCCATTCCTATGAGTATTGTGAGCGTGCAATACCTGCTTTTTGTAAATGACTCGACTGCTTCGAAGGCACCATTTAATGCGACGAAGTTCTGGAAAGGAGGGAGCTTTCTTAAAGTTTTTCAATTAACATTGCAAATTCCTCTCCGGGGTTCATTTTGTCTCTTGTTGGTATCAGTCTTGGGTAGTAACTCGTTAAAAGTTGTAAAGTTACTGTTAAAGCTATCGATAAACAGTTATTGTACAGTAATTATCAAGACTTTACTGTCCACGCTTTTATTTTTAGTTACATTATAATTATTATATAACGACCATATATAACGCGCTATGCGTGCTTATTCTGCGTTTCTTATTTTCATTGCCTGCATGTCAAATTGAAGTACATGCTTAAATATAAGTAACTATAAAATATAATTTATAATGATAAATAAACACAAATATTAAAATCAATACATTTCATTTAATATAATTTTGATTTTAATTTTGATGTTAGTCTTAAAGAATATTCTAGAATTCTAAATCTTACTGACGTCTACCATTTTCGAAATTGATTCTTTTTGAAGATGTTTACAGTTGAAAAATCGCCAACTTTGTTTGCATGGTTTTTTGTTTTAAATTTTCAATAATAAAAACTGCTCAATTTAGACGACCTGCAATGTTGAGTCATATACTCTTGTAAATTTACAAATGAAAATTCTTTAATTGTTATAATTTTGAAGCTTAGAAGCCAAGAGTTTTCAACTCTACATAAATATTTCAAACTGATGAAATTTCCAATGTAAGCCATCCAAAATATAGAATTAATTATTACAAAACTGAACATTTGCATCATTTTTTATTTTAAATTTTCAAAAATAAAAACTCTTCAACTTGGACGATCTACAATTTAGAGTTCTATTATTTTGTATATTTACAATTGAAAATTCTTCAATTTAAATGATAAAAAAATTCTTTAATGGTTATACTTTTGAAGATCAGAAGTCCAGAGTTTTCAACTCTAAATCTGATAAAAATTCTAATATAAACCATCCTAATTATATCATTTTTAATTACAAAAATTAACACTTGCATATATTGTTTTTATTTAAAAAAATAAAAAAGCTTTACTTTAAAGATTGACAATTTAAAGTTCTATTATTTTGAAGAGTTACAATTGAAAATCATTGAACTTTGAAAAAATAGATTTGCAAATTATTCCATTTTCAAGATTTGTGTTTTAAAGCTACTTAATTTTGAACGTATTTTTTAGGGTAATTCAATTTTTAAGATTTACATTTAAAAAATAAAAATTTAAGAATTTTAAATTAGATTAGATAGAATCAAATTCAAAATCGTATTCAACATCCATTAATAAAGTTAATGTATATAATTCTTGAAACTAAAAACAAGAAACCAACGATTAAATGTGTGCAACCACCATGAGATACTTCTATTGCAATAAAATAAAAATGTTACCCTTAAAAAAAAATCATTAAAAAAATCTCTGGACGAACATAAAAAAGGGGAAAGAAAAATGAGAAGGCGACCAACTAAATGCCCTTCCTTTTTCTCTTTCATCTTTTTCATTTTTGTTATTATCAAATTACATAAACCAACGTTTGGGTACTCGTACAGCACCCTTATCAAGGTAAGAACAATTTGAGCAGGTAGGAACAGTAGAAACAGCTGTTTCGTTGCTGGCGAAGGAAGGGGATATGACTGGTTGCCTTCTCATTTTTCTTTCCTCTTTTTTATTTTTGTCCAAAGATTTTTTTAAGGGATTTTTTTTAATAACAATAGGAGCATTTTATGGTGGTTGTCCAAATTTGGTCGATGGGTTCTTGGCTTTATTTTCAGCAATTCCACAAATTAAAACTGAAAATGCGTCAATTTGAACGATTTGCAGTTAAAAAATTTTAATTTTAATGCTTTTTTCAACGTTCAATATTAAAGATTCAAAATTGTAATTTAAATAAATTCATAGATTTGCAAATGCAAATTCTTCAATTATGAATAGTAAAACTGACAGTATTGATTTTTTTCAATTCTTATAATTTGTTACAAATTATGTAACATACATTTCCGTGTGTAAAAAAGAAACTTCACTTTACTTGAACCAGTGATTGAAAATGCAACAAGTTACTATTTTGACGGAGTAAATTTGGCTGTAATTAGTTCCTTTTTTAATTAGTTCTTTTCTTTCTTTCTTTTTTTTCTATAACACTGTATCTAATTCATATTGATCCTTAAATTAGATAAAAAAGACTTTAATATCAGTCTAATATGATGAAAATTCAATATTTCAATTCAAACTAAAGAATTTTCATTAAATGGCAACAACTGCAAGTGGAAACAGAATTTTTTAAGATGTCAAACTAACGTATACTAATAAACTGTCAAACTGGGCGGTAAACATGAGTGTAAACATATATTTATTATTATAATATTATTATTTGAAACCCCTACCTTTAGGGGGTCTTTTCCCTGTGAGGTTGCTTTATCTTACATTTTATGAGATCAGTAAAGTTAATGCAATAAAATGTTTGCCTCTAAATTAATTGTAAACTATTTTATTGACAAAAGTCAAGCAGAATTTTATAAAGGGTCATTCACAAAAAAAATCAACCAAATAGATGAGTTATTAACTAAAAAATATTGCTTTTAATCAAAAACTGAAAGAATTAAATTATTAATTTAAAGAATTAACTTTCCACCAAACAAAAAAGGAATTTTCAAAAAAATAGTTACATTTTCAACCAAAGTGGTGGATCTTCGATAAAAAAAAAGGATTCTCAGTAAAAAGCGGAATAGTTGATATTTCCAACAAAAAATATTTCTATTCTCAATAAAAACGGTTGAATTAAACCAAGAAGTACGAATTCTCAACAAAGCAGTTTAACCCTCAACCAAATCAGACTAATTTTCAAACAAAAAGAAGAAATTTGCCATAATTCAATTTTCAGATAAAATCGATAAATTTTCAAGCAAAAATGAAATAGTTACATTTTCAGTTTAAAACATAATTTAACTCAAAAAAAAACGAATTTTGAACAAAATAGTTGAATTTTCCAACAAAGAAATTAATTTTTAACTTAATTTAATTTAATTTTACTTAATTTAATTTTTAATTTAAAATAATGCTACTTGAATTTTCTACGAAAAAAGGACAAATGCTTGACAAAAGACTTTACAAAAGACTCATTAACGTGGTGGCTTCGAATAAAGAAATTTATTTAATTTTTTTTAAACCCCTTTTTAACGAAAGCAATCAGTTTTATACCAAAATGCATGAATTTTCAACCAGATATTCAAGTTTTTTATTTCTTAGTAAAATTTTTTAACCAATGAAAGAAATTTTTAACCAAAAATATGAATTAGTTGCCCAGAAAATAATTATTGAACCACAAACAACGAATTTTCATCAAAATAAAGAAATGTTCAATCAAATAGTTCAATTTTGAACTAAAGTAGATCCATTTTCAAGTAAACGTGGAATAGTTAAATTTTCAGTTAAAAAAATTATTGTCAACAAAATAGTAAAATTCTTAACAGGAAAAAGTTTCTCAGTTGATATGATGAATCATTAAAGAAAAAAATTTAATTTTTAACAAAGCAGTTCCACTTTCAACACCTCATTGAATTTTTAACCAAAAAATATGAATTCTCTACGAAAAATGTAAGTGAGTTGATATTTCAATCAAAAATAAATTTAAATCATAAACATTTTAATTCAAACAAAAAAGACGAATTTTGGCCGCAAGCAAAAAAGATGCAATTTCTACCAAATTGGATGAGTTTTGAACCCAAAAAGACAATTCTTTAACCAAAAAGAACGGCTTTTTAATACAATTGTTGAATTTTCAAAAAAATTATAAAATTAACTTTAACTTCAGTTTAACGAAAATTCCTTGACTCTGTCAGATTTTTCCTCACATACCCTGACCAGTTTTAAATTCCCTAATTTTCCCTGTATTTCTTGAGTTCCCTGACCTGCAGCAACGCCCAAAGTAACAGTTCAATTAGATGTGTAAAATTTTTTCGAATCACAAAATAACAATCGGGGTTGGCTAGGGAGGGCCAAATTTGAATAAGTGCAGCTTATTAAGTGCAGTAATTATAACGTCCTAATTTTCTTATCCAGGATCTGAAATTCTAGGCAATTACTTTTTTTTGTAAATCTCCCAACACGTGATAGCATAATATCACAATATCTTTGCATGAGGGGCAGAGAGAAGTCTATTTTCAGAAACTAAACTTGAGGTTTGAATTCATTAGGCGAGGAGACGCTTATTCCTGATTAACAATCCGGTCACGTTCCTAAGCCTGCAGGTTGAGCAGGGTAACGCAATTACCCAGGATTGTTTTGGTCAAAACGGGGAAAGTGCCTATGTCAAATGCCAAGGGTTCATTTGAAATTTGCATATTGAGACAAAACAGCAGTGGTGTCTGGAGAAATGAGATGAGCGGTACCTACCTGTACCAGCATCGAAAATCCAGCAATGGGTATTCCATTCACCACTTTCAGATCCTTGATCATCAAATCGCTCGGAGTCAAGCCACTGATGTCGGTTTTAGCCGAGAGAATTTCTCTGTAGACTGCATCCCTTTCAGTATCCAGTGAACCGACCTCTTCCAGGCTCTGAATCACCTCAAAATCTGTTGGCGTGGCTCGGTCTGCTTCCCTGGAAAAGTTGCAAGTATCTACTAGAATGGGACCTGAAAAAATAGTGGAAAAAGAAATTAAGTGATTAGTTATAAACAGGGTGGCCGAAAAACATCATTTTCGAAATTCTCTTATTTTTCCCTGACTTTCCCCTTAGGGCTGTTCAAAAATTATGTCACTCTATTTTGAACAACAAATATCAAATATTAATTTTCAACCAAATGGTCCAATTTTTAAACAAAAAAGAATAAATTTCATCCAAAAACAAATGAATTGTTAAAAAACAGTTGAATCTTCAAGCCAAAAAGATGAACTCTGTAGATGACAGTTGAATTTTCAACAAAGAAAGATAATTTCCAATCAAGAACTTTTCAACAAAAAAGATGAATAAGGGATCATTTACATATTACGTAAGGATGTTTTCTTTTGTTTATATCGTGGTGTTATTTTTTATTTAACGGCAACTTTATTCTCAATTTTACTTAAACAAAAGAAAACAGCCTTACGCAATATGTGAACGATCCCTTATCCAGCGAGACGAATTTTGTATCTAAGACGACGAAATAGAAAAAAAATAGTTGCATTTACGAAAAAGATGACTTTTGAAAGAAATAGTTGAATGTTCAACTAAATAATTACATTTTCAACAAAATAGTTGGTGATTTAACAACACAAATTGATGATAAAATAAACAGTGACATTTGCAATCAAACAGTAAAATTTTCAACCTAGAAAGATGAATTTTTAATCAAATAAATGAATTCCTAAACAAAAAAGATTTTTCAGTGAAGATAGAAAAAATTCAGACGAATTTTCTGTAAAATAGTTGTATTTTCAAAAAAGATGTTAATTTTCAACCAAATAATTGCATTTTTAGCCAAAAAAGATTTCCTTTCATACCAAAAAGATAAATTGTCTACTAAAAATTGAAATGTTCCATTTTCCGTTATAAAGATACATTTTCAGTGAAATGCTTGAACTTTCAACCGAAGTAATGAATTTTTAACTGTCCTGAAATAATGAATTCTGGAATAGTTCAATTTTCAGTCAAAAAGATTGATTTTCAACCAAGACAACAAATTTCCAGCGAAAAAGATGAATTTTTAACAAAAATTATTCATTTCCACCAAAAAATGTTTTTTAAACAAATTAACGCGATCTTCGACAAAATTGTTCAATTTTCAAATAAAAATAGGAGTTTTCAACGAATAATGCAACAGCAGATATTTCAATAAAAAGCATTGTAATTTAAAATAAAAAAACATTCCATTTCAGGCAAAAAATACAAGAATATTATATCAGGGTGGCCACAAATGACCTAACTTTATTTAAATACCTAACTTTATCCTGATTCCCAAGATTTCTGTATTCTATCGGTATACTCGATTAAATGAGTCAGAACGAAGTCACTTTGTGATTTTTTAAAGAAAATATTGTTAAAAATAGTGCAAATTTTAATTTTTTCTTATAATTCAAATGAAATCTAATCAAATAAACATTTTCCAATATTTTTGGGATCATGTTTACAAATTTGTCTTGCATAAAGCAATGTGTTTAAAGTTGAAACAAAAATGTTTGAAAAATATTAAATATTTTTTCTGCTGAAAGAAGTATTTGTTCTAATACACGCAATAAGTAATCATAAGGTTTCTATCAAATTTATTTTAAATATATATTCAATTGTTTTTTTAAATTATTTTCTTACAGATATGTCTTTGAATTTTGCCAAGTTTTTGTACCCACGTTGTAAAACGTTTATTACGTTATATTATCTTTCAACTTCAAGAAAACATTGAAACTTGAACTATTTTTGCAATAGCTTCTTTACAAATTGAGAAAAGATTTTCATTCTAGCTCATTTTATGGTTATATAATTTTCAGGTTTTTACCGATTTCCTGGTTCACTATATACCCTGTCTGTTTTTATTTACATTTAAAAAAGTAGAAGTACTTATGTTTTTAAAAATCATTCTAAATGATAAACTATTTCGTATTTTGCGCATTTCCTGTTTAATTTTCTATTAGCTGAGTCGTATTATGCTACGACTTCCTGCTTAAGAGCCTTTAATTATGCAAAGAATGTAAAATAGTAAATGTAAAGACCGAGGAAGACATTATGGAATATGAAAATAGCTTCAATTCTCACCAACAAAGAAGAGAAAAGAAATAAAAGTAGAAAGAAATTCTAAAATTCATATTATTATAAAGTATTAAAATACTTTTACATACTTAATAAAATATGTTTTATAATTAAGTATTGTCTAAACTTGAAAATACAGAACTAAGGAGAATTATAAAACGGTAGCATTTCCTGCTAACTTTTTGTGACTACCTTAAAATACAATAAAAGTCACAATATTTTCAACGTTCTGAGAACGCCGGAAGAATTCCGAAAAATGTAACAAATTTAAGGAATTGAATAATGTACTCTACTTCCGCTCGACTAATTTCCCTTTATCTTTTAAGAGATCAAAAATATCCTTTCCCAACTTTTAATTGTTTCAAAATTAAATAGCTGAAAATGCATTATAATATCATTAGAATAAAATTTAGTTAACCAAAATGGTAACACAATTCAAATTTGTTTCAATTATTAAGATTGTGTTTTAAATAATTTATATATCTTGTTTAATTCTTTCCAGTGTTGGTTATTTAAAAGGAAATGCAAATTATCGATTTCAGAAAACTTTAATGAATCAGTTCAATAAAATTTATATTTAAGGAATTTAAAATTATTTGTACTAATTTAAATGAATTTTTTTGATTTTCAAGGATTTCAATACAGATA
This sequence comes from Druon quercuslanigerum, assembly GCA_010014905.2. Lineage (NCBI taxonomy): Eukaryota > Metazoa > Arthropoda > Insecta > Hymenoptera > Cynipidae > Druon > Druon quercuslanigerum. The sequence goes on along the minus strand of JAAAKG020103459.1, from coordinate 16,257 downwards.
CAAAGATACTGAGAAATTTAGGGAATTGATTTTACGAGATTTTACCGTCATTTTGTATGACTCCCAAGTATTTTAAAGATATTCGGGGATTTCACCAATTTCAAAGGATTTTAAGGAATTTCTAGACAATTTCAGGGAATAAAATTAAATATATAGATTTCTAATTCTTTCATCGATTTTAAAGAAATTTAAAAGAGTTCAAAAGATTTCAAGGGATTTCTATGTTTTTCAATATATTTTAAACATATTAACTTATTTAAAAATAGTTCCAAAGGTATTACTCATTTACATCTTCAAAAAAGTGTTTATATCCTGGTCAATACCTACATCTTATACATCGAATTTACATGATTCGGCATATTATACATTATTTCATATTTATTTTGACCAGCAATCAATAACGCCTGCTAATTTACACCTTCAACTATAAGGTATTAGGAAACTGTGATTGAAATTTGTGATCTAAAGAATTTTAATGGATTTTACTGAAATTTAAAGTTATTTCAAAGGTTTTTGTGTGTAAAGTTTATTTGTGCAGAAACGCTAATTTTTGTGCATAGTACTTCCAAATGAGATTGCGATTAGTTTAAAATAAATTATTATTCCTTTGAAGTTTCACTACTTTTTGCAATAATTTCGAGCGTTTGCAATCCCATACAATCTTGAAATCTAGTGTACTCCAAAAATCACAGTAATCAGGACCATTAGAATTCAGAGATCAGGATTTTATTCTTATACACTTTTAACCATATAATCTTTAATAAATGAAATAAGTTAATTTCAAATTATAATTAGGACATTTTAAATTTCTTTAACTAAAAAACATGACATTCTAACAAAATAGTTGAATTTTTAACTAAATACTTGAATTCTCAATCAAACAGACGAAAATCCCACCATGAATATTAATTCTACCAAAAAAGAATATTTTTCAATAAAATACATTAACTTTCAAACGAATAGTGGAATTTTCAAATTAAAAAGATACATTTTCAACCTAACAGATGGATTTTAAACTAAAATAATGGATGAGTGACCAAAAAATACATTTTTAACAAATCATTTAAACTTTTAATCAAAATTACAAATGTTCAACCCACAAATATGAATTATCAACAAAAACCCAAATTGTCAACAAAATACACAGTTCCATTTTTTACAAAATTAATTTTCAACTAAAATTATGAATCCATAACTAATAGAAAAAAATTATGGTTAGCAAACTAGTTCAGATTTCAAACCTGAAATTGAATTTTTAACCAAAAATATGAGTTTGCATTTAAGTAGTTAAACGTAAAAAAACATCGGGATGAATTTTCAACATCAACTATGAATATTCCAATGGAATAGTTAAATTTCCAGTAAAAATTTAATTTTAAACCAAAAAAAGAATGATTTTTAAATCAAAGGAATTATTTTTTTAACTAAAATGATGAATCTTTAACGAAAAAATTATTTTTTAACAAAGTGACAAACTAGGTAATTAAAGTTTCAACCCAAAGAGATAAATTTTTGAACCGATAAGATGAATTTAAAAAAAATGGATTTTTATATTGAAAAGGAAGACTTTTTAACGATATTTATGAATTTAGAACCAAAAAATAAAACTTTAAAATAAAAACATAATCGTTAGGAGGAAGCAAACTTCATTCTCAAAATTTCCAAACTTTTTTCTGACCAATTGTTTTATTTTTCCTGACCATTAAAATTCAAAGACCAGAATTATAATCTTGTAACATTTTACGATAGAATCTTTTATGAAAGGAATCAAAACATTTAAATTCAAATTTAAATAATCAAATTTATTATCCGTGACAATTATTCAAGTTCCTATAATAGAAATATGTTGACTTTTGCAAGATTTTTTTTTAATCCCTGCCTTTTCCTTACCTTTCTCTTACTAGTAAAATACTCTACCCTTTCCCTGTTTTCCACCCTATATGAGCCTCGGAGAAAAGGCTCGGTAAAATTATAGAATGCCTCAATCAAAACTCTGCACCAAGTACGATAAGCTCGCACTATTATTTTATAAATGGATGATAGAATCTGGTAACAGATAACATTTCAAAACAAATCGCGATGAAATTTAGTACAATGAATTTTGATAGACAATCGTTCCTGAAGCTGAATACCCCAAATGCCTAAAATTCCAGAGCATTTCAAAATAATTCATTGGATATTTAAACTTTATCAAAACCCGCATTATTCAGCAACCGGAGTCGCTGAAATGCACGATTCCGTAAATAAGTTCGCTCGCATCCGAACGGTAAATCAAAATCCTGACTCCTATATACCTTGGTGCTCGGAGTCTACCAAATCTCCCGTTGATCCGTCCATTCTAGAGAGGGTTTCCCACTAAAGTTTTCCCGCCCTAGAGCAACTTACGGCCCCGTAGGAATTGCTGCGGCTGACAGGCTACTGTATGCCGGCTCGATTATACCGAAAACAATACGGCGAGCTTGCACAAGTAGAAGTCAGAATACAAAATCCAAGGTAAAAGTACCACATTTCATGCCAGTAGGGTTGATATACCATTCGCGAAGCGAAAACAGCACACCTAATTTTCAAGCTTACCAAGTACTTAGTACTTGGCTCTTAGGGTAGAATAGGCAAAGACGTTTCACATTGCTCCAAAGCAGACAAAATCTCTGAGAAGTTTGGGAAGTGGGGAAAGTCTCGAAAATATTAATAAGAGCCCTCAGAGGCCCTGCAGAATAAATAGAGGAAAAAGAGGACTTGGAAAATTAGGGGAACTTTAGACGAAGAAAAAAGTTCATGCAAGAATAATGCTCATATAAAGAAAAATCAATAATAAGAAGACTGGGATTGCTTTCATTTTATCTCCCACTGTTCTTTTTTACCCTTTAAATTTACTGAAATTCATAATAATCATCTTCAAATTCATTCATTCTCTTTGATTAAAGTGCTAGTTTAGTAGTATACATCAGTTTAACATCTTAAAAATTATGTTTTTAATTGAAGTTGTTTTAGTTGAATATAAATTTTTTAGTTTAAATAGAAATATCAAATTCTCGTAATTTAAAATTAAATTCAGTGTAAGGTGGTGTTGGGAAAGTTTCTTAAAAAATGAAAATAATTACAGCTACATTTATTTTATTTAAATACGAAAACATAACGTTACATATATAAAAAATTATAACAGAATATTTATAAGAATAATTATAAGAGAATTGTAAATCTTCAAAATAGAACTATTCAAACAAAAAAAAACGTTCATAATTATATACGTTTGAGATAGAAATCTTGAAAATAAAATAATTTGCGGTAAAAAATTCTGGAATTCTTATATTTACATTCAAAATTTCTGCAATTTAGAAGATTTGAATTGAAACCTTTAAAATCATCCAAATTTAAAAATGTTTATCTAATTATATTTAAAAATAAAGATCTTTCAATTGTAGTTCTTTAAGACTGCGGAATTTTTGATTATTATTATTATTATTAATGGTGTAATAACACCATTAAGCCGTTTCCCTTTCGGGGAAGGCGTTACTCACTCGATGGAGAAGGGAGTAGCGTGAGGAAAGGGTTACAGAATTTTTTAGATTGATCTAAAATTCTCGTACTATTTATTTAAATAACACGGTAGTTCCGTAAAACTGCTCCGACCCAGGTTGCTGATCAATCTCTCTAGCAATCACCCCAAGTAAAGATCCTTACAAAGTCTTCATGTGACGTCCCCCACTTGGGTCCATTAGTATCCGAAGTTTTTGGTTTCAGGCGTCATTCACTCTACTGACCCTCTTCTTATTAACTATTTTCCGACATACTTTTCAGTCCTGGCATACTTCTCTAGCTTCTTTAATGTCCATGCATTTTTTCATGCAGGCTCTCTCGTGTTTCTATGGCTTCTTATGTCTCTTCTAACTAGGGTCTCATTTACATATTCTAACCATTCTTTCCGCAGTCTGCCTCTGGGCACCCTGCCATTTACTTTACCTTGATACACTTGTTTCGTTCGTCATTCATCTTTCATTCTCTCAACATGCCCAAACCATCTTAACCCATTTCTTTCCCATGTGTCAACTAATGTCCCATCCGCGCCACATTCTTTGAGAATTATCTCGTTGCTCACTTTGTCCATAAGATTTATCCCGTATATTACGCGCAAGAATCTCATGTCAATCTTGTTAATTTTACGCTTATCTTTTTCTTGATCTGTCCATGTCTCGCTGCCGTATAGTACAGTCGGTACAAATATAGAATTATGTATTGCTATTTTAGCCTTACTTGATATATTTTTACTTCTGATAAGGGGGCCTGCTCTACCAATAACCTTCTTATCTTCGTTTATGCGTCTATATAACTCCTCATCTATCTTCCCGTCCCTAGTAAATAAGCTACCAAGGTACACGAATTTATTAACTTTTGTTCAATTCTCTCATCACTTAATACAATGTTGCATATTGTTTTCTCACACTTTCATTCAAACACCATAGTTTTTGTTTTATTTACGTTAATTTAGAGGCCCATGCTCTTCATGCTTGCATTCAGTTTATTCAACATTTTTTGCAAGTATATCCGATTGACTCTGCCATCACAACGTTATCATCTGCAAACGCTATCCCACGTACCCTTACTGTTTCGAGATCCACAACTTCTTTGTTGAAAAGAAGCATTCTCAAACACTTGTCCATAAATAATACAAATAGCCATGAAGACATAACGCATCCTTGTCTAACGCCTTGCATAATATCAAACCAGTCACTCCATTTTCCATTTACCCTTACACTCGCTTCGCTACCCGTATATATTGTTCTTATAGCTCGTAGGAGCCATCCATTTACGCCATACTCTTTCAGGACTTCCCAAAGTTTACATCTATCTACCTTGTCGAAAGCTTATTCTAGGTCAACAAATGCACAGAAAACTTTTTTCCTGCTCTCAAACTTTTTCCTCTGCTTTACAATTCAGGATTCTCGCATTTTCTTGACTAATATTCGAAAGTTCTTCAATTTCGAAGATTTCGAATTGGAAAGCCCACTTTTAATTTATAAAATTATTCTTCATGCATCTTTAAAATTGAAGAATTACAATTTGTTTAAATTTACCATTGAAAATTATGCTCATTTTAAGTATGACAATAAAAAATTCTGTAATATTTATGATTTACATATATGCGAAATTTCTACAATTTGGAAGATTTGGAATTAAAAACTTTACTCTTTGATCATCAAAATCATCAAAATGTAGGAATTTTACATTCTACTGTATTTAAAATGAAGAACTTTTAATTTTGGAAATTCGTTTTAAAAATGATGCAAGTTTCAAGTTTTAAAATTAAGGATGCTCTAATTTTGATCACTTAAACTAGAAATTTCTTTCATTTGGAAGATTGAAAATGGAAAACTTAATTTTTGATCCTCAAAGTGATCTAAATCTAAGACGTTATATTTATACATGTTTTAAACTAAATATATTACCATTGTTGATGAATTTTCAACTATAAACATCTGCAAAATGATCAGTATCAAAAATGGAAGACTCAGAATTCCAGAACTACCAAATTACCTTAATTATTTCTTTCTTTGTTTCTAATTCATGCTGGGATACAATGATATATTTAAATAAAAGTTACAGGTTACTAAAAGAAGATTAAAATAATTACATATTAAACTAAATTAAAATTATATGAAAACCAGTGTAGCTTTGTAGGGTTTCGTAGCCCCGGGCAGATACTCGCAGTTTTCGTCCGGTGTCCATCCGTCCGCCCCTCGTAATTTTCTCCCAGAAGGTGAAGTGAGAGAAAATTATGAGAGGTAAAGGGACATAGATATGGGAAGGGGAGTATTAACTAATAAAGTGTGGTGAGGGGGAATTAGAAGAGGCGTGAGGGGGGGGAGCAGATAAATAAAGGAAATGAGTAGAAATAAAGGGAAAGAAAAAAGAGGAAGAGACGCATAGGAAGTATGTAAAATTATGATAAATCATGGGTGGGGAAGTGAGGTGCAATTAGGGAGGGGAAGTAAGAGGAGTAGGGGAAATGCTTAGAAGTGATGGAGAGAAGTTTAGGCGGTGTACTAGGGTAGTGTGGGGGAGTAGCCGAGGGAATGTGAGTGGCAAAGGGAAGGAGAGAAACTAGGAAAGGGGAAGTAGATGAAGAGAGGGGAAATTAGAGAGAGTAAACAGGGGAAGTAATTGCAAGTGATGGAGGGAATTTGAGGGTGAAATTATGGGATGGGAGATAGTGGAAGTGAAGGGTGGAAACTAAGCGAAATGATAGCGAATGAGGGGAAGGGGCGTGAGTGAAATTAGTGAAATAAGGGGATTTTAGGTAGAATAAATGAGGAGGAATCAGGGAGCGGCAGGAGGTGAAATGATTAGAAGTGATGAAGGGAAGTGTGGGGAAGAATAGTAGGGTAGAGCAAGTGACTGTTGGTGGGGAACTGAGGGATGGGAAAGGGAAGTGTTAACTGGAGAATTAAAGACAGGAGGCAAGTCGACAAGGAAGAAGGAGAAGTTAGTTAATTTGAATGACTTAATTAACGTTTTAATAGGCTACAAAACCCTTTTTTGAAGGCACGCGGTTTTTTGGCAAACTTTTTAAATATTGGTTTTAAATTATGATTAATTATATTTTACGGAACTTAATATTTAATATATTATCATTTGATAGTTATAGGTAATCAAAATATGAAACATGTAATAATCGCGGTTAGCCCGATAATTTCGCTAGCTATTTTAGTATTTCCTATAGATCAAACATTGTAGTAATGTTCAAATAATATTGTTCAATATTAATCACTGTTAATAGTATTAAAGTAATTGAAGACTACTTTATGTTTTATAAAGAAAAACATCATTTTGGGTCTGAACTATTTTCCTAAGGGAGAAACGAGTAATTAAATACGGTAAAAAGAAAATCCATATCCAGTTTCTTCCCCGTCCCTATGCAATAATTAATTACTTTTTTTTTCTATGTTTTGCTTACATCGTAGAACAGGGCGATTTTGCCTCGAAATTAATAGGGAAAAAAATAAAAGTAAATAATTACATTTTTTGCAATTACTCCTTGAAAAAAGAGATGAGATTCAAAATTAAATTCTAGTGTTACACGACACATTCTTCACGATTTCACTACTAACAACTTTGGAAATTAGATGCTTGCAGCACTCATTTTTTTGTTAGTTGAAAATTTGTATCATAAATTGGCAACCTCTCACAAATTTCTTTCTAACTTTAAGCGTATAAATATAAATTCACAAAAATATAGGAGACAGACTCTGAAACCTACAAAAAGATTCATTTCTTCATTTACTCTAAATAGGGATAATCCCACAATAGTATTTAATTTTCTACGGAGATATTTGTTGCAAAGGGCGTACGCTGACTTATTTCTTTATTTCCTTGATCCCTACCCTCAATTAGGAGTAAAATGGTCTCAAAGGTAATTTCTTGTGTCCTTGGCACAGCCTGAAGAACAAATAACAAGAATTGATGATATGAACTAAGACTTTTTTCTTATCAAGAACACCAGACTATTCCGGACACATGTCCAAAAACAAGGAAATCCCCATTAATAATTCTTTCTAATTCAGTTGCCTGGGTTCAGTAAACACCGAAAAGTTCTAATTTTTCTCGATTTTTTCCTATTCGTTTCTTTTGAAATCTTTTCCGAGCGAGTTTCTGTCCACAGGTTTAGAATAAGCATGACTCTGAATAGTGAAATAACGTTGAAGCGAATTTTCAGAGAGATCCCGGTATGCCTTTAACTCACATGACACGCCGCTTTCGAATATTTTATCCATTGCAAAAATAACGATTTATTGGAAAACCAACGAACCAGCAGCCTGGCTCTCTGGGAAAATATTTAACAACTCATTCATCGGATGGACCAGTGCAAGTTTGGACTTCGCAGCCACTCGAAACGAGTTTTTGCAGGCGAGCGCGCTTCTCTGCTGGATAAATAGGGTCATCCAATATATTTTTTGTGTGCTTCAATGTGAAACTATACGCTACAAAAGCACTTATAATAAAAGTATCTACAAATTAAAAAAGTATTTCTTTAGGTTCATATAAAAATAATACAGAGTGAAAGTTTCAGATAAAGAACTCAAATCTGTGATATTTTTATTTTTTAACAAAGAACATATACATAAAATAATAAACAACATGTAGTAACTTGAATTTTCTTTTTTCTTTTGTAAAATCCCATTGCAAATGATACTAGCTCAATTAAAATTAATCGGTAAATGCATTCATTTTTACATTCTCATCAGAGAAGATATTAGATTTGTACAAAATTTGATCCCCCCCCCCCCCAGTTTCCCAGTTTTTGTCAAATGTCCAGGTTTTGAAACCCCGTGAATCCCAAAAACAGGTTTTTATGAATGTATGTCTGTATGTCTGTTTATCTGTTACCACGATAACGTTTGAAAAAATTATTCTATTAGATAGGCCTTTGGCACACTCTTTTAGTGTCCTAAAGGTCAAGTTCGGTAGCCAGCCATTTTTGATAAAAATTCAAAAAGTGAGCGCACTTTGAATATTTTTGAGACAATTTTTTCAAAATTCCAAAATTCTCTGTATAGATATTCATAGCATTCAAAAAACCAAACAATTTATCCTAATTACACTGTTATAAAACTAAAAATTACCAGAGTTATAGCATTTACAACATTTAAAAATGTTGGTTTTTGAATGCCCTATAAGGTTATCACAACAACTTGTTGAATTTTCTTGAAAAATCGAAAATTCAAATTTGTACAGCATAAAAAATAATGGGAAATGCAAAAATGACATTTTTCAGTTTTTAAAGAAGATCTACAAATTTCTTATGCATTACTTTTTGGTAGGATGCGTAGTTTTCGATTTAATCGTGCAAAATATAATTAACAGTCAAAAAAAATCTGCCAGCTGCGTGCGGGGTGTTTCAAAAAATTTAATTTTGTTATATTTTTAATGCTAGTTTTTTACGATTATATACAGAACTATAATACAGTTATATAATACAATTATATAACTATAATACAGAACTATAAAAGAATTATTCAATGCACATTTTTTAATTTTTACATTCTAATCAGAAAAGGTGTTCGATTTGTGTAAAATTTGACCCACCCAGTTTTTGTCAAAAGCTCACGTTTTGAGACCCTCTGAATCCGAAAAACAAGTTTTTACGAATATGTTTGTCTGTCTGTATATCTGTTTGTCTGGCTGGATGTATGTATGTAAGTATGTATGCATGTATGTCTGCCTGTATATATGTATGGATGTATGTATGTACGTCTGCCTGGCTGTCTTCACGATAACTTTTGAAAAAATTAATGTGTTAGATTGGCCTTTGGCACACTGTTTGAAGTTCTGAACTAAAGATCAACTTCGTTAGCCAATCTTTCTGGATAAAAATTTAAAAAGTTACCGCATTTTAAATATTTTTTAGGCCACTTTTTTCAATATTCAAAAATTCTTTGTACAGATAGTCACTGTATATAAAAATACGAACAATTTATCCTAATGACTTTTTTCACACAAAAAAATCACCAAATTATAGCATTTACAAAAAATCCCAAAAAACACACGAAAATGAACATTTTAAGCCAAATAACGCACGATATGAAAAAAGCCAAAGAACAAAAATGTTGGTTTTTGAATGCCCTACAAGGTTATCATAAGAACTTGTTGATTTTTCTTGAAAAATCAAAAATTCAAATATTTACAGCATAAAAAATAATGGAAAATCCAAAAATAACATTTTTTCATTCAACAATTTCACAGTATTTAAAGATTCTCAAATATAAAAATGTGTTTCCAAAAAATATATATAATATCTCAGTTTTTGGTTTCGTATGCCAGAGTTGTTATAAAATTATTATTTCTAATTCCAAGTCTTTTCCAGAATATGTTTAAAATTATCTTTCAAATTTTGAAAGTCAATTCAGAACGGCCACTCAAACTATTAAAAAATCCAGGCTATTTTCGGGTTTCCGCGGTCAAAAACTGCGTTTCTCCCGGTTGACTTATAAGCATTTATAATAATAATTATTGAATGCTAATTGCCTTATTGTGTCGGTTTTGAACAAAATTAAAAAATTTTGAGATCTAAGATCAAACATATCATTTAAATTATTTTAAAAGAGGCTTCAGACTTTAAAGCCTGAATTATTATAAATACAGAGGGAATAGGAGATTTTTTCAACAAAATATTAGAGTTTTCAACCAAAAACAATGAGTTTGAACCCAAAAAGACTAATTTTCAACAAGAGTTAAGTTTTTTTTAGATAAAAATTTGATTTTTATAGAAAACTTTTTACTCTTAAGCCCAAAAAGATGAACTTTTAACAAAAAAAAGTTACTTTTCAACGCGTATTAAAAATGAATTTTAAAAAAGTCGAATTTAAAAAAAAAAATTTGAAAGTTGAATTTTTAGCCTACATAAATGAATCTTCAACCAAATTATCGATTTCTTCAACAAAATAGATTAAACTTCAGCTAAACTTAGTTGTATTTTCCACCAAATAGTTGAATTTCAAAATCAAAAAGACAAATATTTTAGAAGAGAATTGAATTTTCTACGAAAGAAGATTACTTTTCTATCAAAAGATGAATCGAAAAAGTGATAAAAATTGATTGAGATATGCAAATAATTAAAATTTTAAACAAAAATAATTTTTTTTATTTCTGAATTTAAAAAAATTTGGATCCTGATGGGAAGCAGAAGATATTCTCAGTTTTAAATATTTTAAGTAATCGTCTTCTTGCCGGAAGGAACGTGTTCACACTACTCGAATTTTATAGTAAATATTTCTGTTTTTTATCACTCCACGACAATTTTTATATTGAAAAAGGTTTAGTTTTTAGTACAAAAATATATAAATATACAAAAATAACAAATAGGCAGGAAAGATAAATTTCCGAGAAGAGATATTTATTTAATAAGTTTTATTTCAAAGTAACTCTTTTTATTTAAAAGACGTTATTATACAATAAAATGACCTACATGAAAGGACCATTTCATTTAATTGATATTAAATTAGTCTCAAGTCGGTTTCGTAAGTTTCAATTCTGTTGCCGAATTGAACAAATTTTTCATAAAGAAAATCTATTCGGTTCAATTTGGACATCATGCAACTGTAACCAATTTGGATTTCCGATTTCATTTCGAAATAACTTCATTTCAAACTTTCCAATACTGTAATCTATTCGAATTTCTGAGTTCATTTGGAACTGGTCTCAGTTCAGAACACCAAACTTAATGTTCTGGATCACGAACTATGTCCTCACGTCAATTCGGTGCAATTTGGACATTATAAACTGTAATTAATTCGGATTTCCGAGTGAATTTTAAATTGGTTTTAGTTTGCATTTAAAAATAAAACTATTTATAGTTCGGAATCCTAAAATGATCTTTCAGATCGCGCACTAACTTGCGACGACAATTCGGTACAATTTATACATTATCAACTGTAATCAATTCGGATTTCCGAGTTTATTTTGAATCGGTTTCAATTCTGATTTCTAAATTGAACTTTGCAAATTTAAATTTTGAACTATGTTGCTACGTTCATTCAATTGGTAAATTATCAAGTTTAATCTTTTTGAATTTCCGAGTCTATCATGAATTGCTCTCAGTTCGGATTTCAAAATGTCTCTTCTAATCTTGACCTATATTGCTACGTCAATACGGTTGAATTTGGACATTATCAACTTAGAGGCCTTACTTAAATTACGTAACTGATTATAGGCCCTCTCTACCCCCCCTCCACTGTAAAACCATAAAATCCCCCCCCCCCACTTCAAGTAACTTTTAGTTTTCAGAAATATTTTGCTAGTTATTGCTAGTAGAAATAGGCAGGGAGTCCGAGAACTTTATTTCCAAAATTCCTTTATTTTTTCTTGACTATTTTTTTATTTCCCTTGATCATTAATAATTAAATATCAGCAATTTAATATTGTAATATTTATTCATTTATTTTTAACCAAAAAATATCTTCTAACATAAAAGATTAATTATTAAGAAAATACTTTAATTTTCAACAAAATAATTAAATTTTGAATATAATAGTTAAATTGTTAACCTAAAAAGATAAAATCCCAACATAAAGTGTTATATCGTATGTTTCAAAAAAAAGATGAAATTAATACAAATAAAGAAAAATTTTAAAACCAAGAAGACGAATTTTCAACAAGTAAAGATTTTTCACTCAAGAAGGAATACCTAAATTGTTGAACCTTTAAGACAACAGACGAATTTTCTCTACAAAAATTGAATTTTAAAACTAGTATATGACTTTTCAGCAAAAAATTAATTTTCCAAGAAACTGATGAATTTCACACAACAAACATGAAATTTCAAATCAAGAAAATAATTTATTTACTAAAAAAGGAGAATTTTCAACTAAAAAAGATCAATAAAAAAAATGGAAAAGTTGCATGCTCAGTTAAGAAATTAATTTTAAACGAAAAAAATAAAGGCTTTTCGACTAAACAGATAAATTTTCAAGAAAATATAAAAGCCCTGATGAAAAAATAAATTTTTAACGATGTGGTTTAACTTTATTTTTTTTAATAGTTAAGGTTTCAACCAAAGAGATGAATTTTTATCTAAAAATAGAAATCTTCAAGAAAAAAAAAGATTTCTTAACAAAGTAATTCAACCAAATCTTTGAAACAAAATAGCTGAATACTCAAGTAACAGAAGTAAAGAAGAATAATTTTTGACTAAAAATTTGTATTTTTATAGAAAAAATATTAAAATTCTCTTAGAAAAGATGAATTTTTAACAAAATATTTGAATTTTCTACCAAATAGTTTCATTTTTCATTTTATCCAAGAAATATGAAATGTTTCCTAAAACAGATGAATTTTCGATTTAGAAAATCATTTTTTTTTAAGTTACGATTTCTAACAGAAAACATTTTAGTAGATTCTTCACCACCAAAACATAAATTCTAACTAAAAAGATGATTTTCTAAGAAATCTTATAATTTTTAACAAAACAACAGAATTTTCAACAAAAAATTATGAATTTTCAACAAAATTGTAGAATTGTCAACTAAATAGTTGCATTTTTATCCAAGAAATCTGTAATTACTGCTAAAGCATGTGAATTTTCAAATCAAAAAGACAAACTTTCAAAAAAGAGGTTGATTTTTCAACCAAACAGTTGAATTTTTTTCAAGAAAGATTTCATTTCTTCTAAAACATATACATTTTTTTAACTTAAAAAAATACTTCCAATTTTATTCAAGGAAGATCACAGTTCAATTTCCAACCCCAAAATAAGAATTGTAAACATTATGTTAACATTAAGTTAATTCTATACTAAATATTCGTATTTTTAACTAAAAAGATAAATCTAAAAAAGAGTTGAATTTTTATCCGAGAAGATTTCAATTAACTTTTTAACACAAAAATAGAATTTTTAAACAAAATGTAAATTTTCTAGGAAATAGTTTAATTTTCAACAAAACAGTTGCATTTCTTATAAGAAAGATATAATATTTATACTAAAAAAGATGAACTTTTAAGTCAAGAAGACAAATTAAAAGTAGCTTTCATCCAAAAAAGATTTTAGTTGACTTATCAGCGAAAAATTATGAATTTCAAGGAAAAAGTTAACGTTCTACGAAAAAAACTGCATTTTTAACCTAAAACACGTTATTTTAACAAAACAGTCGAATTTGCAACAACAAAGGATGTTTTTAAAAGAAAATTGTTATATTTTTAACAAATTAATTATGATTAAAACTAAAAAGATAATCTTCAGGACTATAACAAAACACAACAAATTGTGTCGACCCCCCCCCCCTCCCCATCCTTAAGCTGTTACGTAATTTAAGTACAGTCCCTTAGTTCCTTAGATCACGTCGGCGCGCAGAATTCGAATCAGTGGCGGCAGCGCAACTGTCTACTTTTTCCTTACTTACGTTTTACCCCTTTTTAAGTATTGTAAATTATTAAGCTATTGAAATTCACTTACAAGATTTAAAAATTTTAAATCATAGAGAGGTAAAGTTAAAAAATGGAACTTTCACCGAAAAAATATAAGTGGATGACCATATATTAAATTAAATTGTCAGAGCAGGACACTCACCTCGTAGTAGATTGGAGACCTGAGAGTCCACAATGTCCGGATGTTTCTCCAACATGTTTTTGGCGACTAAAGTGGCGCAGCTGCCGACTGTTTGCAGATTAATCCTTTTGCAAGTCCAGGTCCAAGCCGCATCTTGGGGACGGTGATCAATAATCTCTACGACCGAATCTGCTAGCGACGAATCCTCGTCTGTGAGCGTGTGATGGTCAACCAAAACTAGCTCCAATTTGTTCTCCGCGTTCAAGGCGTGAAGATCGATCTGGTCCCTGCAAAAGTTAATTAACTTCTCGATTAAATTAGAGTCGAAATGCCTGGACATTTCGGTAACTGTATTTGCAGGATTGCTGCAAAGTTCAGCTCTCAGAATAGGATTGTTTCATCAATCAAATTAATTTTAAATTCCCCTACAAATATAAGAATCAAAAAAGCTGGTTTTAATTTTAAGTTATGTGAGGTAGAATATTTATCATTATTATTTACAATTTAAGCTTTTTATCTTTAATCTTCCAATTTTTATTTCAAAGGCTGGTACATTTTTGATTCTTGAAAATATGTATTATCGAAAGAATCATTCCTTTTAAATTATTGATTGATAATTTATATTTCACCAGCAAAAAATGTATTCGAGAAATTTGAGAAATTTCAACAGGCTTGTTCGCCAAAAGCGTTCTTGTAGGCAAATAAATGTATGCCTATTTTTTTATTTTCGAACAAAAATATTTTTAGAACTTTTTAGTTTCCTAGTTTTATTTCTTCGATTATGGACAATAAATTATAAGGCAATTTATTTGAAATTTGATATGCTTGTTTACTTGTCAGTGAATATTGCATATAACGCATTTTTAAGCCTTAGACATATTATGCAAAATTTTTAGGCATATCAAAAATGGCATAAAATGGCAATATTTGGAGGCTCGTTGTGAGCATTAGATATGCTTGTGTAATTTGAAATTTTTAAGAGACATTCCTTAGACTATTGAGAATATATTTCTAAAGAAAAAAGACTAAAAGTTTAATTTAAATTGAATAAAGTGTATGAAAAGCATATGAAAAATGACACATTTAAGTTAAACACCGGCTGAACAGACTGCAGTTGTACGGTCTCTCATTGTGCACCATATTTGCTACGGTCCCAAGCTACGGCCACTGACAATGAGTTGAATGGTAGAATAATAATAAGTTAATAAATCTATAACTACTCTCTGGATCGAACCTTTAGCTTGTGTGATGACTCTCTACTTGAAATCAGGAAACTTTGAAGCCTCAGAGCAAGTTCTAAAAATAAGTTTTTTCGAAAATAAGTAAGTAGGCATACATTTATTTGTTTACGAGAACGATATGGTGAACAACCCCAACGAAATTTCTCAAATGTGATTTTTTGGGCCACCCCAGTGAACAAAAAAAAAGTCTAGTCTATATCCCCGTTTACACGATTAAAAATTACACTTTTCTCGGTTGACTTTTAAGCGTTTACAATGATAATTATTGAACACTAATTGCTTTATTATATAAATTTTGAAAAGTATTAAACGTTTTAGTACTCCCAGGTAAAATATATTATGTAAATTATTTAAAAAGTCATTTCAAATTTAACAGGCCAAAATGCTCTCAAAGCTAGCAACATTAAATTTTTAACAAAATAGTGAAATTTTAATAAAATTGGATGAATTGTCAACCAAAATATCAGTTTCAATCAAATAGTTGAAACTTTAAGCAAAAGGGACGAATTTTCAACAAAAAAGTTGAATTTCAAATAAAAGAAATTAAACTTCAACCAAGAACCGATATATAAGATGTTATGGTGTTGACCAGTGTGCAATATATATTTAAAGATTATAATTAAAATAATGCCTTGTTGATTACCATAAAAGATGAATCTTCAACCAAAAAGATGACTTTTGTACCAAAAGACGAATTTTTAACATAAAATAGTTAATTTTCTATCCAGAAAGACGCATGTTCAACGAAACAGATAAATTTTCAATCAAATAATAAAAATGTTTACTAAATAGTAGAATTTATACCAAAACAGGAATTTCTGAAACCAAAATACACTCGAAATCGGACCACTGCGTCACATTCCGCCACACTGCGCCAGGTTACTCACAGTGTTCACACGGTCCTAGTTACACCATTAAGCCGTTTCCCTTTCGGGGTAGGCGTGACTCACTCGGTAGGGAGGGGAGTAGTGTGAGGAAGGG